>DF243137.1:0-43803 GCA_000507305.1 Breviolum minutum Mf 1.05b.01 | reverse complement strand
TTCTATTTCTCATGCGTGCAGGAAGAAGCTAAATTTTCACGGCTTCATGTATAGAATTTGAAAGACAGTGGAAACAGCAACTGGGGAAGCCCCATCTGGAGGACTCAGTTTTGGAAGCGTTTCAGACTCCTAAAATGAGAGTCGCAAAAGTTTCTCAGGTTCTATGACCTGTCACGGAAGATTTTGTGATAGGGACAAGCTGGAGCAGGGCAAAAAGAAAGAATCTTAGAAGGAGATGGCCATGGCGCATTTCAAAAGCTAGTTGCTACTCACACAAGCACGTGTTGGCAGAGAATCGCAATTCTTGCGCGTTTTCCGAGGTTTTGTTGTGTTTGGGATTGTGCCAGAGTGTTACTTGTAGAGGTGCACTGTTTTCAGAGAATTCAAAATCTTACGTGATTTTGGAAGTTTTTTTGTGGGCTTTGAATTGCTTCGTAGTTGTTGCCTGCGCAGGCGCTGTGTTTTATGAGAATCTTGTTCTTCCATGTTTTTTCAGTAGATTTTGAAGGCTGACAGGTGCAATGCAGCTGCTATGCGCAGACACAGTGTTTGGCGCGGGCCTGGAACCCCTCTAGATGATTTATCATTATTGCNCGCTTTGCTTCAGATCCTGCGAAGACCTGGCCAGGCTGGCTTTACTGACAGCTTGGTGCCCATCTAGACAATTAGGACGCCCATTTTGGCGAGTGACTTTTATGTACAATTTCCCGAATCAATTTTAGTTTGGACAAGTGCAAAAATATTGTCACCCCGTGTTTGCGGCTTCGTGAGATTGCGTCGCTTACAGCCCAACTCGAATTTTTACTTTTGATGCCACTCAGGACCTCGGCTATTGAAGGAGTTCACCACTATAAACGCTTTGGCGCAAAACGTGAATAGAATCCTCTCCATTCCGGGTGGGCATTCATTCCGACAGTGCTTATCCACTTCAGAGAAAAGCATTATATTCTCCATTGTGTGGATACATGGGCTGACCCATTTTTGCCAATGTTTCAGCTGGGCAAGACTTGGGCTTGACAAAGCCCAGTTTTGGGCTAACCCATTTTTTCCAATGTTTTTGCTGGGCTGGACTTGGGCTAGGTTTGGGCTGAGCCATTTTTTCCACTGTTTCAGTTGGGCTAGACTTGGGCTTGATAAAGCCTAGTTTTGGGCCAACCCATTTTTCCAATGTTTTTGCTGAGCTGGACTTGGGCTAGGTTTGGGCTAAGCCATTTTTTCCAATGTTTTAGCTGGGCTAGACTTGGACTTGAGCAAGCCCAGTTTTGGGCCAAGCCATTTTACCAATGTGTTTGTGTACTTGGGCTTGGGCTGTGGCGGTTGCTGCGTTGCGCACATGTGTCGAAGATGAGGCTTTGGGCGGACTTACGTCGCCGCGTCTGACCACGGACTCAGACGTCTGGGCCCCTTGACCACCAATGTCATGTTGGAATGGTTGAGGTTGGCACATTTGCCTTTTAAGCAGTTGAAGGAAAAAGTGTATGATTTGCAACTCTTGTTTTGGTAGTTAGAAGTCTTTGGTTTCAGGGGCCGCACGATTGGGCCTCCACGGTTTGCATCTTGGCAGGGAATTTCTTTTGTTCGATGGGCCAATGCAGCTGTACTAGCAGACAGCATTGTAGTCAGTCTTGTTTGTGACCACGTAGTCTTGCCTTTCCGTCAGAATGCATTGCTGCTCTAACAACGCACCACCGTCATGATGCGCGCGTCAATGGCTGAAGTACTTGATGTGACTATGACATGCAAGGAAAAGGTGGTTAAAGTTTTCAATTCAGGATGGGCATGCTTTCTTATCAAGGGAAGACTAGAGGATCACACGAAAAACATGGATCTCAGTTTCTTCAGACGGTCGCTCCAGACCATAGCTTTCCAAGGCAGATTGCCACAACTCATCTAAAGAGGGGGGAGATACGATCACCCTGAGGGGGAGCCAAAGAGCCCAACTGCTAGCCTTCGGAGAAGGCTTGAGCCAGAGTGCTACCAAATGACATGCTGTTTACATCGGTGAAGGACGTGAAAAGTATCACATCGGCAGCAAGGGAAGGTACAGTATTGGCACTTTTGTTGAAGAGGGCAAGTAACTGATCCAACAGGTGATATATGAAGCTAAGCTGGATAAAACTGAAAACAGTGTTCAAGGGTTGATCACTTAACATCTTAGCGCAAAGCATTTTTTAAACCATGCTGACCCAAGATGCACACCTTTGCGCAATTCACTCAGTCTCGGCCAATGAGCCATTCTCTGCCAACCCAATTTCATGAAAAATGAACAACGCAACACTTTTGCTGTTTGCTAGGTGGTTTTAGTGGCAAGTGAAGAGCAGTGCATCAGTCAGCATCTCTTAAAACTGTTCGCGAGAGCAAGACACTTTTTGTGCTGCTTGCGTATGTTCCGGAAGGGTAGTGGGAAAGAAGCACGTCGGAGAAGACGGACGAGCAAAGGAGCCCGCGACGAAAGCTGCTTTGGAAGGACTGGAGGCAGTGGAGCAAGAACAACGGCACACCGATAGCTTCTATTGTGAGGAATCAAGAAGGGGCTCTTCGCTTGCAATAGTTGGCGTACACCAGGAGTGGAGCCTGCGGCTTAATTTGACTCAACACGGGGAAACTTACCAGGTCCAGACATAGCAAGGATTCACAGATTGAGAGCTCTTTCTTGATTCTATGGGTGGTGGTGCATGGCCGTTCTTAGTTGGTGGAGTGATTTGTCTGGTTAATTCCGTTATGGAGTAGTGGTCCCTCTGGCTTTCCTCTGCCCGTCTGTACTGTAGGTGGTTACAGTGCTCCAAGGTTCCTGTTAGAGCCTCATTCGTTGAAAGTCAGCCGGACTCTTTTTTTACAATGTTCTGACAGTCCCTTTGCTGTGCTCCGTCCCTTTACCTTTTTCTTTGCTGAGTAGTTTTTTAGTGGCTCATTGTTGCTTCTTGTGGTGCTAGCAGAGCTTCTACCACAGGTTGCAACAATTGACCACTGTTTCATGGAAGCATCTCTCAACTTCAGAACGTTGCTGAGATCCCACTCACTATACGTTTCATACCAACTTTCACCAAGTCTTCTCACTTGACAGAGCGTTCTTATTGCAAGTTTTTTCAACATAGGTGAAAGTTTAATAGTTACCCAGCACCTTCAAGCGGTGTCTTCCCCTTCGGACGGTTGACATGCGTGCTCTCGGCGTCGCCATCCAGCCTTTGATCTATCGTGCGAGGAACAAGCCACATACCCGCTCCGTGCACTCTCTGGCAAGCTGCATTGTGGTTTGGTTTTGGGTTTGTTCTTGTTTTTCGTTGTTGCTTAACTTGGTATTTTATATCCAGTGCATTTGTGACAACCTATTCGTAGCTGACAGAATGGCAACAGCCCGGTCAACGGAGAGCCAAAAAAAATCCAAAAATCTGTAAACTCCTTGCTTTGTATGCCAGATCACCAGGCTGACTCTTTCCTTTCGATGATGCACAAGAAAGAAATGTTTCTTCGTGAAATTAACCTTATACATCCCAGGTGGTGCAGGATTTCTTCCATCGGCAGCAGGATCCTTTTACCATTATTACCATACCATTTTTGATCCAGGAAATTCTAACTTCCGATTTTAAACGAACTTTCATTTGAAAAAAACAGCCTTCCTTTCCATTGAATCCTGGTTGTTTCATAAGGATTCTTATGATTTATTTTTTTTCCCAAACGAAGGCCGAAATTTGTTTGAGTTGCTTCGGCTATACAAACTTTGGGGCATGCTGGCGAGTTTCTTTAGTTCAAGGCCCAATTTACGACACCAGCTGCATGCTTTGCACTGAGGTCATTGCCGATGATATGTGATGTTGGTTGGTTTTTTCCTGGTTGTAATTTCTTCTTTCAATCTTCATGCCTTCCATCATCATGTCCTCGGGTATCTCGTCACGGGTATATCCCACGCATGAAAGATGGAATCATTTGATGCTCTTGCCACGAATATACACTCAATGAGCTCTCGCATCCTTTCATTCATTTTCATCGGCGTCCTCCCTGGATTAATTTAGTTGTTTCTGTAATTTCTTGTTTCGACATGTTTTTCACGGCATGGCTTGGAGACAACTTTTCAAACCTGTCTAGCTGACTGAAAGGTGCTCCGCCCGGGACCAACTGGCACCCAAGCAGCTGCGAGACAAAAGAAAAAGTGTTTGCTGCGAATGGTTTTTGACTAATACATAAATTTGACGCGCTTGGCATAGTGGCATAGTTTTTTGTGTGTGGCATTAAAATTATATGTGCACCGCCAAATAGGGAGCTGATCAAACATGATGAAGTCATGTGACGAGATGATGTGAAACAACGCGTCAATGTAAGGATGTTTTACATTTGGTTTTTTCATGTCGTGTGAAAAATTTACGCGCCCACCCTTGTGCACCCCTGTGCGCAGCTCTGCATCTTATGTTGTTTTGTGTTGGGTCTTGACCAGCAGGCCGGATCATGCCAGGTTTCATGAAAAATGAGTGTTTATTGGGAATGGATTTGGAACAACACATACTTGTCCCCTTCCATTTTTTGGGTTTCAACATATTCCAAGTTACAGGTGAAAATGTTTGAAGTGACTGCCGCTTGTAAGTATGAAATCGGTGACAATATCGCAGGAACCAATATTTTGCATGCAGTTATTCTTGCAATTCACATGTCCTCGTCCTCACCCTATGTTTATGTTTTATCTGGAGGCATTTACTCCGGAAAACACTTTGTTTTTAAATGATGTTTTCTCTTGATTTTGTTTGGTAGCTTTTGATCGACGCAATGTTGCAACATGTATGGCGCTTGTCGGTTGAAGTTGTGATACACAAACTTGAAATTATCATTTGCGTGTCACTTTTTTTGGGATACACAAAAGCAGCACGAGAAGGCGACGTTTCTTGATGTGTGTGGCACCGGCATGCATAGAGTTTTAATATGGCGGGGTTGGAGTTGGGATTTTTGTGTTTTGGACTTCGTGGCATTTGGTGTTCAAACACAGCTGCTCTATTTGTCGGTGTTAAGTGTTGAGGCCAGCCTCGTTTTTTGATGCATTCATGTGTTCTTCAACTATAGTATGGTGCCTATTAAAGACGTCGGTATTTTAGCAATAAAAATAGTCAAAGACGGAATTATCCCAGTGTCCTTGTGGCAAAAGGATCACAACACCGATGTATCAGGGTTGAGTTGAGTTTGGTTCTTCCATCGCGGTTTGAGGATGGATGAATTGCTGAATGAATTGCAGCCCAATCCAGATGAACCAAAGTTGCATTAGTCAATTTGGTGACAATTGGTTGATTTGATTTGCCTTTTGACTGTCCAAAGTCTTGTGTATTGATACCTCTAAGGATTGCACGAAATTTGAGCCCAATCCGTTCAAACAGGACAAAGAATTTCCGGTTTCGCTTTGAGAGAACGCGAGCAGGTCATGTTTTTGTTCCACGCATGGCACGTTGCAGTGTTTCGAGGAGAAATGCAAACACTGCGGGAGATTATGGATTGAGCACAAAGGTGTGATCTCCGAGGTCAGCTATGCAGATGGTGGTTTTGCTTGATAAATGGCAGCTCTATCGCCCCTCAAGTGCTTGTCAATGCTTTGCTTCTCTGTTGCTTTCCTCAGGAATATCTTTTGAAGTTCCTGAAGAAGAGGCTTCAAGAAAAGGAAGAGAAGGAGAAGAAAGAGGCAGATGTATCATGGGGCGATTCCACCCATCCCAGACAGATATTGCTAGGGCAAAGTATTTTTTTGATAATGTTGAAGTTGTGAAACCTTAGGCAATCCAATTTTGTAGGAAAAACAGTTCTCATGGACTGCATTTTTATTCTTCTCAAAATCCAGGCAGAAGCGGTGCAGGCTGCTGCTGCGAAGAAATTGGCAAAAAAACGCGCGAGCCAGGCGGGTTGCCATGTGTGACTACATGATCTGTCTACAGGTTTCCTCTGACATGAAGGGGAAATCAAAGAATGATGTTCTAGGCTGCGGAAGATGATTGGCTCTTTGAAGACAAAGACAAAGACAAGGACGGGAAGATTGAAGATGCACTGTTTATGCAAGGCCTCTCGATGAATGCCGGTTGACGTCAATACGGTGTGAAGGCTTTCGACTGGTCGCACCTTTCACAAACACAACAGGACGGGACAGTGGAAGCTACTGGCAACGACTCAGATGACGATATGGGTTTCCGAATGCTTCTAAGCTTGATCTTAGTATTGTGATTGCGGTTGGCCTTCGCCTCGAAAATCTTGGACTTGTGTCGTGGTGTCAGGTTGCTGGGCAGCGAAATTGGAAACTTTGCCCCTCAAAAAGTGGAGCACAAGGAGTTGAAGGCGGATGGAACCGATGAAACCTGAATCTGCCCACTGCCATTCAGCGATTCATCATATTTTTACGACCAAAATTCTTCGAGGTGGTCAACTTGATTGACTTCAACGAATGCGATGTTGCTGACGATACGGAGGACATGTTTGTTTCGACCTGTTGCAACACCTGTCATGTCTAAAAAGAGGGTTGAAATTTTTACACATTTGTCAGTCCTGTATGATTCCTGTATGATTCCTGAAGGAGGCTAATGGCGAGGCCAGGTCCGCTGAAGTTGGACGCTCTCGCGAAGTCTAGTTTTGTTAGACCTAACAGCTAGTCTATTGATTGGAAAATGCGAGGAGTGATTCGGAATGATGAATGTATCCGTCAAAGTTCCGTGGTGAACTTTTGGAAGGCAACAGGCAGCTCTGTTAGCACAAGGGCTCCCCTCATCGAGGCGCGTTCTGGCTGCGAGTTCTGCATGTTTTCAAGGCTCTTTGGCTTTGAGTGCCAGGCCAGACCAGAAGTCTCATATCCTATGGGAAAAGGCCAGTCTGCCGGCATTGGTGGAAATTGACACCTGTCAGCCCAGCATGTTCTGACTTCCCAGGTGACTCTGGCTTTCATGACTCTGCCGGCCGAAGGCTTAGCATTTCAGTGGGCCAGTCCTGACGCATTGTGTTATTTCATCGCATGCTGAGGCCGGTTACCTTCTGGCTTGCAGTCCGCCAGTCATCATGATGCTCCTTCTGCGCTCAGATCGGATGTTAAAAGCTGTTGCAAGAGTGAGATTTAAACAGACATACTCGTACCCTTTAGACTTCATTGTTGTTCTATGTTTCAGCAGACATTGTCGGTAAGAAATGAAAGCCAACCTTTTGGATGATTGACAGTCCAGCCGCGTTTTCGTTCCTGCTCAGGACCTTGTTGAAGAAATCCAACTTCTGCGTCAGATGCTGGAGGATGCAAATGAAGAAAAAGAGATACAGGTGCAGCTGCTGCATAAAAATGCAAGCTCATTTTGCACCTCGCCTGGGACCATCAATCGGTTTGACGAACACATGAATTGGCGAAGTCGGGGATGCTAGGGATACTGCCATGGGAGTAGCTTGGATTCTGTGTTAAGCAGCTGGACCTTGATTTTGTCTGATTTGCAGCTGCTGGAGGTGGAAATTGTCCGCGATGATGTTGCAGAAAAGCAACAGAAGATTCTGGAGTTAACACGCCAGAAAGACGAGATGGAGGTAGACCTAGCAGTCGGTTGCAGTCACGTTATGCCCTTACGGCATCTCGCCCTGCTGATGCAGGCCTTACTTAGAGAAGCGAGGTCCAAGATCGAATCCTATGATGAACAACCCAAGGAGGCTGCAAGAAAACGACTTGATACTGGGAATTGCTTTCCAAGGAAAACAAAGGAAAAACTGTGTGTTCCACACCCCCAACAGAAATAATAAGCTAAAATTCAAAGACAAAACAGGATGTTGTGGTGCTTTGTAGCCGTCCCATGACAAAACAGAATACTCAACGGTTTTTCACAATGATAGCAATGAAGATGCGACTCGCGACAGAATTCTCCAGGAAGCTGCAACTGCTGACAAAGCAGAGGCCACCGGAAGTCCAGCCGACTTTCCCGGAAATGTCACGGATGCACAACTGAATGACTTGCTTTCGGGCATCACTGAGGTGATCCTAGGTTGTTTGGGTCCAATAATTACCTGAGAAGATTCTAAGATTTCCAGATTTATTAGGTGGTAAAGGTAAGAACCGTCCACACTGAACCAATAATAAGATTTCTTGAGAGGAAGGGTGTATGACAGGAAGGTTCAGCCCCAAAGATTACACGGATTATTTAGGAGAGTTCGTCCAAGAATGAATCAATAGAAAGAAAATAAGAAAATAATGCATTTTATAAGAGAATCCATAATGAAAATATTAATGAAAACATAATAAAATCCAATAATAGACAATAAAACTCAAGAATCAATAATAATAATATGTGGAATGCCTTCAGAAACAGCATTAACAATAATAAAAGTCAATTTGCTTGGCCAGGAAGAGAAGCTGAAGGCTCGTTTGACTGAGCTTGAAGCGAAGCTTGAGGCCAAAAAGCATAAGGGTTAGGGAATACAAGTTTGGATTGGATGATTGGATGCTTTGCTTTTTGTTTCTCTTCAACATCTTTCTTCCTCTGTATTTTCACTCGGCAGAGATAGCCACGCCGCTTTCAGTGAATTTCAGGCAGCTGAAGCAGAAAAAGCTGCAGAAGTGCAGAAGGCGCTAGAAGCGCAAACTGCTGCAGAAGCCCAACTCGCAGCCGCCGGAGGCCATGCCGGCCAATGCCCATGGCGTCTGGACAGATTTTGAATTCTGCGTTGCCCCAGGCCTTGAGGCAGCAGCTTCCAGTCAAATACAGGAAGCACTTGTGACTGTCTTGGACTTATCTCAACTAGAGTATCTGATCCAAAATCTTGAAGACTTTGAAGTGACCTGAGCAAGTTGCTTTTGATCAAATCCCCAACTTTTTTCAATTGGCCGTTGGGTGCCCCGTTGAGGTGTCTGAAGTCACAGAGCTGTGTAGTCGCACCTCGCGGATATTGCGCGAGGAGGGCGTGGGGCTCAGGAATTCCAGGTGCAGAGTTGACAAACTGATCCGTTGCTCGAGGTTGCCAGGGTATAGAAGTGTACCTGACATATACTGATGCTGTAGATTGTTTTAAATGAATATATTAGTTATGAAACGGTTGGCCAAGCATTTGGGTACATACCCAAGAGGCTAGCTAAGTAAACAGTAGACAATAAGAAAACATAGCTGGGAACATACAACAATGAAAAGAGAAGACACAAGCACACCACACAGTTCTACTGAAAGAACATTGCTTAACTTTCAATGTAAGTTTGAAGTTTAAATCATATGCAACCACATGTTACTGGCAAATGTGCAAAATAAGTGCGTATATATTTAGATATATATATATATACATATGCACACATATATCCTATAGGCTTACATATCGAATGTGTTTTTTGGATACGAACTAAAATTTGTATCCACAAGCATTTCTACAAAATGCATCATACTAGCCAAGCTTGCCTCAAATGGCCTGAAAAGCACTTTTGACTTTTGACATGTATATTTTTTCAGCCCAGCTGGCTTGATATGTATGGCGACATGTACTTCAGCCAAACTGGCTTGACATGCATTGCGGACAATTCCAGAAGTAACTCTTCAAGGACTCGAAGGTGGTGGTCAAGAAAGAGCCACCATATTTCAACACCTTCCAACAGCGGCTGGAACTCTGCAATCCTTCCGGCAAGATGCACACTCAACGTGCACACAAACAACTCAACATCCATATTCAAGTACAGGAAGTCATCATCGAGCCCACAACGGTCACTGCTGTCGCTCTCATCTCCAAGGTTGTAGGGTTGACCCCTGAAAAGGAACACCACCAGCATCCAACGAAGTCCCAACAGCGCCGGCTTATCCAGCAATGGTCGTAGCATTGCCTTGAATTGCGACCCAATAGCTCAGAAATGCCTCAACCATGTCCCCCTTCCCTTGGATTGGCTTTGTTCTTCTCTTCAAACTGGACAATGTCTCCTTCAATTGCAGGGATGCGCATCTTGTTGAGAATTCTCTCAAGACGGTCAGTCCACAAATGGTTACAGGAGGCGACAATACATATGCCCAAAAATTGGAGCAAACCCCAACCAAAGGCAAGCCACTACTCTAGCACATTGAACATATATGGGTGTTTCCTTAAATGGTGGTACCCCCAAATCATCCATTTTAAAAGGGTTTTCCATTATAAACCATCCATTTTGGGGTACCACTATTTTCAGAAACATCCATATGTAGTTTTATATGGATACCAACCAAGTGTACATTATTCAGGCACATGTATTCGGATTGGAAATATTTCCCTCGAGGTGATGGAGGGGAATCCTCCAGTTCCAGCGATCTCAAGGCCGCTGGGATTGGAATCGTTTTCAGAACTCTCCCAAAGAAAATCTTCACGTCGCAGCGACGCGTTGGATTTCTGCCAGGCAGAACTCACTCGATGTCGTGAAAGGGCTCAATGTGCAGCAGATACTGCAGAGCGGGTGATCTCTGACAAGAGGCCAAAAATAGATTGCTTTCATTTCCTTGTTGTGTTTCTTGTCATGATAGCTGCCAAATCAGCCCGGCCGGGAGGCAGCTCCTTGCGAAGCTTGAAGAGCTGGAGCGTTTGGAGCGCGAAAGAAAAGACTATGCGCAGGACGGGATAAGTTGCAAGTCTCAGTGTGCTCACCAAATAGAAATGGTGAAGAGTGCAGATGTTCTTTGCATCCTGCATGTGGATTAAGAGTAGCCTAGCTGTAGGCAAAGTCTCACAAGAAAGACGGACCTCTAAAGAGGTTTGCCATGCTTGGACTTGATGCAAACGACGATACGTACTGATGCGGGAAGGCCGTGCGAGACATTCGCTTGTATGCTGAGCGGGAGCTTGCGTTGGTCCTGCAACGAATGAGTATCAGTCATGGCCATCAGGCCGGAGATTTTTTTTTTGCTGCCAGTTTGTTTCTTCGGTTTTGATGTTGTGTTGTGCATCGCAAAAACACAGTTCTCTTCTAGATGACGTGCATTTATAAACTACCTCGCGTCACAGTCCAGCAAGACGGACCAAAACCTCAACTTTCCTTTTCCAGTACAAAAATCCTACATCTCTTTCTTTTTCCTTGGTATCACCAAAAACGCCATGGCAACGTGGAGGCAGAGCTTCAAAAGCTTGGTAGCTGACGGCATGGCAGCCAGTGAGCTGCTGGGCTGCCAGCTGCTGAGCTTGTCCACTAGGCTTCAGCCTCATTGAATCTGTACATCTCAACTGCTTCTCAAACTATGGGGTACCGGGTATATATTTTCTTGATCTCAACATGGGTTGAGCTGCTCATGAAACAAATGAGGCTGAGGTTCTCAGGGCATTTCTGGAGTCTTAGAGTCTGGAGTTTCACCAGCAAATACAGCAAGTGTTGTGGGTCGAATTGTCAAATTGCTATTTCAAAACTTGTTCGTGAAAAACATCTTCGTTGCCAGTTTATGACATTTCAGGCATGTCATATTTTTGAGAAGCCTGTTGGCGGGGGAGTTGGAAGTGGTGCAAAAGCGGAAGACATCTTCCTGTGTAACCGCTATGCACTGAAGCGTCTCGACCACAAGGAAGCAATGGCTTCCTTGAAGTGGTGAAGATTCTGTAGCTGCCATAGCTGCTACGAATGGATCTTTATTGCACGATCTTTTCCACATAACCAGCCTCAGCTGGTGACCACCTTTTGCACAGGGTGGGACAGCTGGGATGTTTGGCAGCGAAAAATGCATCATGGAAATGACATCTTTCACCACGCTTAGCTGATACACATTGCTATGAACTCCATGGACTGATCCTTCAGCTTTTCAAACACTGTTTCGCATCTTGGAACAAAGCTGCACATAGGGCGTTGCAATGGAAACTGACCGCAGCCTCGACTCCCGCTGAGAGCTGTGGTGATGCAGAGGTGAAGCACCTATGCACTGGTAATCCTTTGCAGTTGTGCAATCCGGTGCAATCCATTTAGCACACGCTGTCTATACGTGTGACGAAAAGCGCCGTCTTCTGAGTCCAAAAAGTTTGAAAACCCAACTTGAAACGGATGTTATGGGGGTTTGGGACATATCGGACACATTTCAAAATTGGCCCCAGTATCGGAAAAACTGAGGAAGATTTTGCACTTCCCAATCGCATTCCCAGGAATACTTTTGAGAACAAGCGACAGAGACCTGCGCAGCGCTGATTAAGACGTTGACATGTGTGTCTGATGCGGAATTGCTATGCTTGTCTGGCTGGAAATGTCGGTGTTACAATGTTTTTGCACGTGCAAAGTTTAGATCAACTAGAAGCCAGAACCAAATCACCAAGCCATCTGTTCAAGAGACACGACCCATCAGATGACACCTAGCCTATATCCTTTTTACACTTGGAGCACTGAAATAGAAAGAAGCTGGTTATCAAAACATCATTTCGTTTGCCACACTGTTCAGACACTTCAGACTGTTTTTTGCACCCTAGATTCCAGTAGAATGTCGTATGGTTTGCGTGATGCTGACGCCACCCTCTCGTCATTTAAAAGTGATGCAACAGAATGTTGCTGAGAGTAAAGCCGTCGCGGAAGCACGGCGTGAACAGGAGTTTAGTGAAAAGCTGGTGGCTGATCGAGTAAATGCTGTGGGATGCCGGCGACAACATATCAGCAATGCTCATAGAGAGCGGCAAGCATTTCTACTTCATGTACGAGCCCTGTTTGAGATGAGTCCTCCGATGAAGGGATGTGTTGGACACCTGCCTGGTCCACTTCAACGTGTGCCCTTGAAACCAAAACCAGCCTCGTTCCAGGTCCACTCTGCAAACAGCTCGAAGTCCGGCAAAAAAGTCCAAGGACTTTGGAGTGAGGTGTCTACTGCAGCTCCATCTACAGTTGGAGCTGATGACGAGATTTACTCCAAACCAGAGATGGACGAGATATCTACAACTCCATCAAAACATCCTAAATCAAACCCTTGGAGGTCTGAGCAGAAGGATGACTCTTTGGAAGAGTTGGAGATGGCTCTGACAGAAGTTCATATAGATGGACAACGGACCCAACGAGAAGAGCGCGATGTCTTAGACTTGTCGTCCAGTGATGAAAGCGTCCAGGAGATTCGAAAGAAATGTCCATCGGGTGTGAAAGGAAACTCTCAAGCCAAGCAGCCTGAAAGATGTCACTCCAGGTCAAGGCCTTGGCGGCTTTTGTTGAAAGAAACGAACCTCATTTGACATCATTTGACATGCCAAATGAAGCCTTTAAAACCTGTGCACTTTTAAAGACCAAGGGGTCACAATTCTCAGAAGACATCAAATGTTTATGTGGAACCTACAGGTCAGTTGATCAATCTGCTCCACGCTCTAACCCTGAGGGAACTGCTGCAAAGTCATTTGGCTGCACTATGGTTCGGGAGGATTAAACCGTTGAAACGTATAGTTCCGGGGCCTGTGTACAGTGGGACTATAGAGATCCTTTGCGTTATTTGGACTTGTGGAGCACGACAAGCCCCAGGAACAATGATGGTGATAGTTGTGACTGTGATTATGAGACTGGACGATTCAGGTGTTATCACTAAGAAACATGAATGTCGTTCATGTTCTGTATCCCACGCATTGCTCCGCACAATGGACGGGACGTCTCATAGTTTGCAACTTCCAAACATGAATGTCATAGTTACATTCTCGTAAGGAGTAATACTCTGTAGTACAGAGTCGTGGTACTGGGACATGAGCCCTCGGTTTTTTTTTGTGTTTTGCATCCCAGGGTTTCACCCCGGATTGGCCTGGACCTCTCATGGGTTTTCCTGTTATGGGGTCTCCGTAGTTCACAGCACATCATGTGCCTATCCACGACATCACACAACCACATCGAATCACATCATATACCAACCCACATAACGCTCCAGCCCATTGCATCATTTCACATCAGATCACATGACATCACATCAGACCACATTACCTGTCATTGCAAACCATCACATCAGATCACATTACATGACAGTACATGACATCACATTACATCACACCACTTTACAGCACATCACATCACATCGCATCGCATCACTCATCACATCACACCACATCAAATCACATCACATCAAAAGACACCACACCACATCACACGCCCTCACATCTCATGACATCACATGACATGACACGGCATCTCGCAATCAACCACATTGCCTGACCTCACATCACCTTGCAACCAACCACTTGGCAGCAGACCACATCGCATCATATCACCACCACGTCAACAAAACTAGCCACCACCAAAACACCACCACCAGACGGAACGTTTGAAGGCTTGTGAAAACAAAAAATTCGTTTTGGGCAGCGCACCAATTGGTGGCCCTGCACGCATTCCATGAAGTTTTCTTGGCGTTTATAAGTTCTTTCGCCCCTGAAACTTCCGCTCCCACTTGTCCGGCATGACTGGTGGATACAATATATGGTAAGTACGCTGATGATGCTGAAACACAGCAACAGATAATAGTAGATGTCGCCAATATTTGTGCCATGATGTGTTTTCCTTTCGCTGAGTTTTCTTTGGCTACTCAGGTATCGAAAGAAGAGGACGGGGAGTAGGCAGCAATAGTTGAATGTTTTTGACAAAGCACGCAGATAACAAGTAGGTGCGTTTGCACGAGCACGATTTCAAGCAAGTGTGGTCTTGTTTGCAGGCCGATGCCATCGAATGCGTGTAGAGGTATTTCAAAGGAAGAGGAGGTGCGGCAGTTTTCTCAAAATGATGTCGCTGTCTTCTCTTTTGGAAAGAGGCCTTGCAAAAGAGCTTGCTCCGAATGGATTTTGAGGACACCTGAGCGACAAATGTGACAGTGTGCTGCCTGCTTTGATTTGGTGCTTGAGTGCATTTTGCTGCTTATTTTGCATTGCTGACAGAATCATGCCTTTGTCGACACTTGCAATTTAAGGGCTTTGTTCTGTTTCCAGTTTAAGTGGGGATGCTTGAGACACTGCTGCTTGTCCATTAGCAGTGTGCAGGAGATGAAGAGACAGTTTTGTGGTCAAAAACCCTTGTGGCGCGACAACGAGGTCTGGATAGCAGCATAGAAATCGAATGACAGAGTGACCGAGTCGTTTGCCAAGAGGTCATGGGGGAGAGTTTCAAAACGGATCCTCATCGCGAAAGCAAGCTGGAGGCGGGCATTCAGTATTTTCATTCTGCAGAAAAAACACGCACACAAAAATATCTCAACAGTTGACTTCTTCGCATTAAGATTAAGAAAAAAACTCTTCAGAACTGCTGAATCTGCAAGATTGCCCTTGTTGAACCAGTTGTACAGTCTCCAGGCATCTCTTCAAAGACTGGACGAAAAATTTCATGACTTGCAAGTGCAGCAGGAGGCATGGCCCGCCGTTAAAGTACATGTCTTTGTTGACAGCTGGACAATCACTTGAGCTGGAAGTTGGTTTGCAACTTGGGGTGGGGCAGGTAAGGCTGAAACGCGATGAAGAGATCCGGGAAGGCCAGCGATTTTATGGCATGATTTTTTCCCCGACCGCAGAATGCCATATGGTCTCAGCCAATCCAACCCTTTGGGAAGGCTGTAGGTTAAGTTCGGGCAGCAGTGGTCTGGGAGGTTAATTTCTTGCCGCCTCCATCAAATCACTGGAAGGCAAGCCTCCATGTTGCCGTGTCGCAACAAAAAGAAACGCAAGGTGCAGTTGCGGACTCTTGTTGAGAACATACAGTGACAATATCACCACCAGAAAATCACGTTCTTTTTGCCGTGGACTTTCTATGACATGTTGCTGCCACCAATCTGTGCGAGGTCCCCCTTTTCCCCAAGCGTGATCCATACCAGGACTCGACCCCGCAGCTCCTTTGGCCGCGCTTACAGTGCCCAAAGACGTTGGCGAGGGGAGACAGAGGTCTGGGTGCTCAGGCCTTGTGCAAAAGAGGTGATGTCAAGTTCATTTGAATGTGATTTGTAATCCTCTACTTTTTGAATAAAAAATGTGTTTGGTCAGGGTTGAAGTGTGAATCTCGTGTTTTTTTTTGTATGTGTTAATTTGTTCTAGTTCAGTGGCTGGAATCACGTTCCAATTGATTCGTCAGAGTTGACGCTGCCGGAATAACCAGAGCAATTAGTCTCAAACAAGTCCAACAAGCGATAGCTCAAGAAGTATATCCAAGATATCCCAAATGGCGTGCCTGGGCCTGCGCGTGTTCAACTTCAAGGGACGCTCCAAGCAACCAGTCACCCTGAGAGACACCACTTTTCAGGTAGAACTTCGATGTGAGGGGCCTGAGCGCTTTGGCATGGTACTAGGTGGTCATCCCGAGGTGCCAGGACTTGTCATTGTTGACACTTCTGACTCTAAGGCTGTTATGCGCTGGAACGACGAGCATCCTGGTGAGAAAATTCAGATCGGTTATGCCGTGATGCAAGTAAATGGCATCACAGAGACACAGGGGATGCTGCAGGAGTTGCGTGATGCCAAATCAGCCACAGTTGTGGTGAAGATGGAGCTGTGTTCAGAGCAGTTGGCTGTTTTGAAGCGATCTATGGAGATGCAACGCAGAAATGTCCTAGTGGAGAAGAACCTTACAAAGGTAACAGATGCATGCCATTGTGGCGAGGCGTGTTCCATCTGCCATGATGAAATGGATGGTACAGCTGAAGCTCAGCTTCCATGTGGACATCGCTTTCACAAAGCATGCGTGAGGAAGTGGTTGATCTCTGGCAGCCTTCGATGTCCTTTGTGCAATCATGACATCGGCATGGACAACTGCAACAACTGAAGGGTTGGGCTGTTGTTCTGCGTGGGCCATTGCGTCAGTCCATAGGGGATTAGGGGCGTTGGGGTTGAAGAATCCTGAGGCCGTTCATTTTTGTGCCTTTATCGCCTTTATTGACTGGCAAAGACTGCTACGACTGAAGGGTTGTGCTGTCTTCCTGGGCTATGGAGTCCGCCGCTAGTCATAGAGCTTAAGGCAATGGCTTTGGGGTTGAAGAATCCTGAGGCGAACTGTGACTCCTTAGTGGAGCAAATTTTTGTGTAGTGAAGTCTACACCCGCACTACGATCACGCTACCTATGATCAAGGGATCTTGCGTGATCAAGGGAGTTTTCATGTGCTTAGTGTGCATGTCTCCCGTTTCATGTATAGTCTAAACTCCAAGCAAACGAGGATTTTCCCTGCTCCTCGTGTCTTGTCCGCCTAAATCAGCAGTGATCCGCTAGGAAGCTGGCGGTGAGTGAAACAGAGGAGCAACTCATGCGGTGTTGCATGTTGAAAAGGGCACAAGGCTGAAACCATGAACTTTGCTTGTGCATGAGTGGTGTGTTTTTAGGTAGGAAAATCAACAAAAGCTTTGACCCATGTTGTTCAGGTACCAACAGTCCATGCTGGTCCCCGAGTTCAAAAACAAGGCATCGTACTGTAGATATTTTTGCAGTGAACCAGTTTCTCTGGTTTCAGTCGGCTACGGACTTTCCATCATCGCATCATCGCACTTTCCTGACAGGTGCTGCCTCGTAAGGTGCGCCATGACACAGCTGAGGAAAAAATCCAGGCACACCGTGACGCTGCAGAATTTAGCTGGGGAGATGTGGGGATGTATAAAACTGACAGTCGTTTTTCTCTAGCATCTTCAGGGGTGAGGATTGCAAGGTATCAACATTGCGTATTCCGTGTGTTGCATCCACAACTTTTTGCACTTTCGGAGGGAGCATTGCAACTACTCTGAGCTCTTGCACGTGACATCGTGTCACAAGCCCGCGGTGTCGCAGTGTGGAATGTTGTACAGATTCGCATGATGCCCAGCCGGGGTTTTCTCATGCATTCGATATTGCTGTGATGCGTTAAATTTGTAATGCAAGACTTCGAGAGCTCAACCTCTCCATGTATATTTTGATGCTGGACTGATGTGCTTTTGAAGCAGCATGCAGAGAAAGAGGAGAGCATTAGGAGCATCCGCGTTTCCGAGTATGAAGCATGGCTTGGATGGTACAGCGTTGCTCCATGATTCTCACTGTGTGTTTGCTACACCGATGCTGACCACACTTTTGATCGCAGGCTTTGCTCAAGGGCACTTTACAAGTCTATGTTTGGTTTACCATGAATAATTCCTGAAAAGGAATGAGACTTAACAAACGGATACAAATGGGTACGAACACCTGAGCATCCTCCATTCTAGACACATCTTTGGTGATTTGAGGACTTCACAAAGTGACAAGCAGTGCATACTTCAGACTCGCAATTGCCAGCCGCACTCCGCTGCAGGCAAATTTTGCAATTCCCGCACTATGTTTTTGGGCGCACTTTCAAGCAAAGTCTTTACTTTTTGTTCATAGAAAATTTGTTTGCATATCTCTGAAGACAGACTTCTGATCCTGTCTTGAGGCAATTTGGGTGGAATGTCTGAGCTGACGGCAGAGGAAAGAGAGCTTGTCATGCAGGACTGGGCATGGTTTCTTATGATAAGTTTTGTAGATGCAAAAAGAGGGCTTACTTGTGCCACACTCCATAATGTTAATGTAATTTTCCAGTGGTTCATGAATCTCAATTTTTCACACAGATGGTTTGCTTGGCTAGGTAAAGATGTGGTTCACCTGCACTGAAATGGAGGACTGCGGGAGTGGTCTGTGAAAGGTTGAAAACTGATGGACTCGCGTCCACCGAAGCTGACCTTCCAGGCCTTGGTGCAGACGGCCGTCCAATTCGCTGATGCCAACTGCGCCATCTTTGAGCCAGAGTTGGGTGAACACAAGCTGGTGTGCGCCAGGTTCAGGATTTTTTGAACCTTGCCAACTTGCGGGTTTTTTGGAGCTTGAAAAAGGGACGATGTTCGGCCAAAACACACACACGCACACACTTATTACCCACACTGTAGCTGAAGGGCTTTGAATGTTTGCACCTGCCACTTGAATGGGCGAGGTACACCCAGCTTCACAATGATTTCAAGCAATTGTTTGAGGACGGGTTTGTCTTGTTTTCGTAGGAAGAATGCCTCATCCTTTGGTGGCACATCTTGAATTGCAAAAGACATATGCGAGAGGACAGACTACACTCCTTCTTGGCAAGCATCAATACAACGCCTGAGGCATTTGGAGAACTCTCAAGTTTGTGGTTCCATGTTGCGCAAGGGGAAATGATGGCGTTTTACGTGGCACCTCTTTGAGGCGTTTTACGTTGCCTTCCAGAAAGCTGGACATGAAGGCGGGCAACGAGTCAACGAGTCGAGTCTGTCTCCTACTCATGTTGAATGCTTCAAATCAGTGTCAAAGTTCTACCAGGAGAAGTTCAGACGATGGCAGAGCTCATGTACACCTGCTTGGAGTACGAGTTCTTTTGCCAGGTTCACGGAATTCATGCATCAATAAAGCGCACTTTGTGGTGACGCTGCGTCTTGCATCGCATAGCATCGCATTGCATCGCATAGCATCTTTGGTTCCCTGCCTCCTGAATTGCCCTTGCCAGATCATGTGTGAACGGAAGCGAGAACTGGAAGCACAACATGTGCGCGGGGAATTCGATCGTGGAGTTGAATTTCTGGAGTTTTTTTTTTGGCAAATTTGAATCGCTATGGCGTTTGTAAAGAATCCGTTTCAATAAAATGTGTCATGCTGCAATCTTTGACTTTCTGTGCGGGGAAAACTGACAGACATGTCTTCTCACATCTTATGACAGCACTTTTGAGTAGATCCGCTGGAAACTTGATCGCAGGCTTCTGGGATACTTCCTGAGACGTCAGCTCCCGGCATTTGTGGATATGGAGGCAGTTTCCAAAATGCCGATCTTTTTGGAGGCTTTCAAAAATGGAGTACATTTATTTCCGGCTTCGGAAATCAACTAAGATTCAAAAAAGTACTTTGGACTTTGGACTTTGCAAACCATGCAAGCCTTTATTGGTTCATAAAACATCCATTGAAGTTTGCAGGTCACAAAGATGGCTATTCTGGGCCTGGCGCACCATCCGCATGAGTTTGCAAATAGAAGTGCGAACATCCTGAGATTGCTGTCAGACATGTACACTTAAGATATATGCGCAAGGCTTGGTTCCCGATACACCATTCAAATCTTGGACAATCTTAGAATGCTGCAAGGAAGGGTCGAAAGATGCAGCTGTGCGAGGCTCAACAGGTTCATGAACAAGATTTGTCCCTCATGTTTTTGATGACAGTGTTTTATTGATAAAGAGAAGAATCTCCAATTAGCTTCTCACAGGGTTTTTTCGTTTCACCTTTTAAACTTGCAATCAATATTTATGGAGTTGAAGTCTAGATCTTGCATTCTTGACGACAAAAAGTGGCCAGTTGTAAGACAGAACTCATGACATTTCGCTTTCCACGCGGCAGCCATGTCGCAAGAGCGGCCCGGAGCCGTACAATGCTTAGACCGGGACGATTACCCCCAGCATCGGTGGGGCTGTTCATTGCATATGCCATTTTTGGCCTAGGCAACAGGCCCGAAGCGAAGCCAGGGTAGACCTGTGCGTTCTCACAAGGTGTTCTCCGAATCTGTGAGACAGCAACTTGATGTATCGAATTCGGAAGTGTGCAGGTGGTGTTTCTCGGACAATCTGGCACGGGCAAAACCTCTTTGATCCGACAGTTCGTTTACAGGACCCCAAAAGTGACAGCTTGGATGACAGAATGATGAAAGAGTCTGAAAGTAAATTGCTGGAAAGGAGCTTCGAGCCATGCTATCAAGCAACCGTGGGGATGGACTTCGTCTCCAAGCTAGTTACGCTTGAGGTTAGGGAAAACCAGCAGGTTGCCGTGTCGGAAGTGGTACTCAAAGAGATCTGCTGCAGGCTGGGCAGCAGATTCGACTGCAACTATGGGACACGGCCGGTCAAGAGAGATTTCGCTCGCTAGTGCCTAGCTTGAACCCCAGACAAATATCATCAAATATCAATGCACCAGTCCTTGAAAGAGTTTTAAGGATTCAGTCTTGATCTTCTTACTTTCGCAGCTAACACTCAGGTTACCTCCGAGACAGCTCAGTTTGTGTCATTGTCTATGATGTGACCTCTCGGGTAAGAGCCTGAGTTACACAAATTTGGGTCGTGCCACATAGAAATTTGTCATCGGCAGACACAGTGAATCCAAGATTTGCAGGATTCCTTTGACAGTGTCTATGGGTGGGTCGAACAGGTTTTGGAGGCGAGGATCCAAGGAGTTGAATCCAAGCACTTTGACCGACGAATTCGTAGTGGCAGGACAGATCAAGAAAGGAAGTGATGCTGGCCTTAGTGGGGAACAAGGTTGACCTTGAGGCTGGGTTGATCAATTGAGAGATGCATCACCAAAGCTGGTTGGAGCTGATGTAACAACCGCATTACAGTATTCAAATTTCAAGAAACGCAACAATACTTTATCACATTTATCTGGTAATATTGTAGAATGATTTGAAATGCATATTATAATTGTCATATTATTTTCATTTGCGATACCTTTTTTGAGAAAACTGATTGTAGGAGATCAATATTCACGCCGCTCCGCGGCAGGGTCCGCCCATGCTCTTACGAACTTCCTGCCTTACCAAGGGCCACCATCCAAAACAAGTCATCCACAGATGCTCTTGATCAATCCGGGTCAAAAACTATGTATCTAGCGGCATGTTTATGCCTTTAGAAGAAAAACCACGAATGTTTGCGATGTTAACACCGCTATTTACAGTGTTTTTGAGCCAATCAAAATGTAACACAACTACCGGTGTTTTCTTCACTTTTATTACTTCCGGCTCCCAAGCAATTCAGTCAAAAACACTGGTATTTGCAGTGTTTTGAGAAGACAAAACGTAAAACAACGCGATGTTTTGAAACAATTTCGTACATTTTTTCAGCTCCAGCTCCTCAAGTCAAAAAGCAATTATTTTTGGCTCCGTTTTTGCCACCGCTCATCAGGAGTCAAGTACCTCAAATCCAAAAATGGACATTTTGTTTGTCACAATCAGTGCCACAGAGTTCCATCTCAAAGAATTGGGGGAGGCTGTCTGTGCCAAAAAATGCTGTAAATTCCAGTGTTTTATGAACATACCATGCATTTTACTTGCTCCAAAAGTCGCCCCCACCCCCTGTTGCTAGTGCTTCCAGAAAGACACGCCGTTTGCACCTACCGGTGCAGGCGGATTTTGCCATCATTCATTCATTAAATTTCCAATAAGTATACTGTATTATATATATATATATATATATATACACATATATTTTGTTCCTTTGAAAAAGCACATGGCAAGAGTCAAGAGATGATTTTTTTTTTTCAGCCTTTGTGCCCTCTTTGTGTGTTTTTTTCCGCAGCATCTTGGCCTACCGTTTTCTAGACGACGCCAACTCTGTTTTCTGTGCGTGGCAGCCGCAGAGGCAGCAAGCAGATCCTTGTTCAAGTGATGTTGAGTACACGGGCCATTTCGCATTGCAATTTGACACTTTCAGCTACTCGCTCCTTTGACACCCCAAGTAATATGCTTGTGGCTCCAAATTTGGGTACGAAATAGTATGGACAGCTTTGGTCCTTGCATGTTTTCCAGCCGTCCATTTTGAGGGGTCAAGGTTTTTGTTGTATTTTTTCAGTCTTTCTCATCGACTGGATGAGCTCAGCCGACGCAGCCCTTTGTCGCTCTCTTTCAGCACTGATTCTAAGCAGTACATGCTCCAGATTTGACTTAAGCAAATGCGATCATTTGCATCATATTCATGACTAGACTATGCCAATGTAGTTCGGTGCACATCAAGCACAGCAGCACTAGCCATGGCTCGTGTAGCTAAGTAGCTGGCAGCTTTCATTCAAAGTCGGTTTCTTAGAAAGGTCCTTGCTTCGATTGCGAGTAGTGAGTAGTGTTCGAACACACGGTGGTGTTCTGGGTATGTGAAACGATGAGCAGTCTTTGCTTCACTTGCAGGCTGATGAGAGCACAACGGGAGGAGCCCCAGGCACTAGCAGCCTTCTGCAAAGACGTCGAGAGAACAGGCGGACCGGCGGACCTGTTTTACCGGTCCTCTTTCAGCATGCTTTACTCACTTATATAACTCACTTTGCTCCTCAAATTTGGTGCAAAATTTCCTGTGGAGGTGCCGACCAATGGGAGACTCCTGTGGGCAAGATCTTTCATGATTTGTGGGCAGATCTGGACACAAGCCTTGGTGCATCACTGGAACCGCCTTCAAGCGAGATTGCAAAGCAGATTTGTCCAGTGCATTCAGCTCAGATACTCACAATGTTGAATGCTGGTCTCGAAGTTGTATCTATATAAGTGTGAGATACTGTGTGTTGCTATTGCAGCTATCATGTTATTTTATTGGATGTTTAGATTTATAAGTTCGTTTGGCTCCCAAACGAGCATGCAAGTTCCTTGCCCAGGCCGCATGAAGAGATTCAAGGGTTCGATGAGGTGCGCGGTCTCGGTCCGGTTCGGATGCTTCGTAGTGGGAAGGGATTCATAGTGAAACCCTGCAGGTCTTTGATGGCAGCGATGGCTCTGATGAGGAAAGTGTGGTCTTCAAGGAATATGCATTAGGTCAGCTCCAAAAATGGATTCAAAGAACGGTGGAACGGAGCCCAGCGAAAGGTTAGCGAACTTGACCTTTGGGCCTAGCCCTTCAGCAAAGCTGAGGGTTTGAACCCAAAGGTACTGCAGTTTTAATCTCCCTTTTTGTGTGCCATGACAGCATGGCATGCGTGGTAGCGGCCACCCGTTGTGTGCAGTCGATGTGGAAGCTTAAAGTTATCCCGTCACGAGGCCCTCTAGGGCAGTCTCGAGTGTGGCTCAGGAGAAAAGGAAGTTGTAAGTTAAGGGACTCTTGGTCCAAAGTCGAAGTGATGATATGAGATTCTGATGATTTTTCTCAGAAGTGAAGGTTTGCTGAAAGACTTCTCCAAATTCCATTGGTTGTGCATTCGGCTTTCTGAGACTAGGTCATGGCGTTCATGGCCTTCAAAGCCATCATGGTGACGGTGTGCTTTTGGAAACAGGACTGCAGCAGCATGCGATTCCTAGTGTCGGGTCACCGTCTTAAATTTGCAGGATCAATGCTGCTGGAAAGCGACCCAATATTGCAGTCGATGCAGAAAAAGTTGGAAGTTTTGCTGCAAGTTGTTTCTCAAAAATGCATGCATTTTTGGATGCCATGAAAGCATTCATGAAGTTGCGTTGGTGATGACAGGGTGCTTTTTCCCGTGCCTTCTTTTCGTCCCTGAAAATGACCTCGAAAAACGCAGGCAGATCGAAAGGTACAGTCCTCTGAGGGACGAGCAATGGCCGAGGAACTGAAGATGTTGTTCTTTGAGGCGCCGAGAAACCAAGCAAAACCACGGAGGGAAGACTTTGGAAATCTTCGTTTCGCTGCAGGCAAGCTCTTGCAAGTCTGACTTGGTGGATGCTGTTTTCCATAGCATTGCTGAAGGCAGGTTACATGGCACGGGAACAGCATGTTGGCTTGGTCTCTCCGACTCTCCAGTTGCGTGAGGTCTGTCAGCAGATCCAAAAGCAGAGTCTGATGATGAGATTGTGTTGGAACCGCAGAGACAGCGTGAGGCCACTGATCAAAACATATTTGCAGCACTAGCCGGCTGTTGTGTATTGCTAAAAGCTCCAGATGCTTTTTTTCCACCCTGCCACAGGTTCAGCACAGACGGAAGAAGTGCTGCTAATATTGAATCGCACGCGGCGATTCCGATCCGAGCAAGTTCCAAAACGGATGCTCAAGTACAATAAGTCTGACAAGATTCCACTTGTACATAGGCAAATGTGGCTAGGCTGGGCTAACTTCGGCTTGCCCAAAGAAACCACAAAATGGCAAGGGCGTTCGAAAAGAAGTGCACCATGTTCGCAGTTCATAGCGCACACAGGTCATCTTCCCCATGTGGTGTGGTGAGTACATGGTGATGGGTATATGCGCCCACATAACAAGTTTGAGCTTTGGCTTTAATCAGTGATGACTGAGGTGGCGCAGCATGAACATTTCTTTTGTATGCTTCAACCAACAACAAAGTGAGTGAGAGAACAGCTTGTGACAGCTTGTGCAATTTTAGAAGAAGAGAGTTTGAACACACCGGACACCCTGGTAACTGCTGATGCCATGGAAACATCGGATGCAGGCATAGGCCAGGAATTTCAATTGTTTTTTTAGTGGATCCAATGGACATCCGCTGGGTGTTCCAATGCGGTCATGGTTTAACTTCGCCTTGAGGTTATGGCAATGAGCCGCGGTTCAGGGCTCAGTGCAACGCTTCAGCAGCTTCAGCAGCCAACAGCAGCGTCGATCGTCGATCGTGCGTGCCATGCTAAGGCGTTCACGTCTTCGGAGCACCAACAGTTCCGATGCTTTGACAGAAGACAGCTTCAGCATTGCAACGGAGGAGAGCGAGCATGTGTTATGTGACTTTTGTGTCTATGGATTGTTTACAATTTTGTGGTCAATTCGATATGGGCGCCATTAAGTATGACATTTCTGGCAAAAGAGAGGTGCAGTAAATTTGCCAAGATGGAACTGGATTCACTAAAGCCCTTTGTCCGTAGATTGTAAATAGCTAAAAGCTAAAGATTCACTTTTCCTTTTCATGCGAACCGCTGCTATGCAGATGCCGGGAGATATTCCGAGTGAGTCCATGCTGCAGGCCAGTTGGTCATTGGGTGAATTTTCACTTGAAACTCAACTCGACCGACATCGGCTGTCCGCCCATGAGGTACCTCAATCAGGTTCCTTGCCGATGCCCTCACGCCCTTGCTTCAGCACTGGGTCACTTGGCTGAAGAGATTTCAGATTCGTTGAGGAATTTTTGGTCGTGAATTGTGTGTGATGCTAACGCTGCCCAAGGACAAGGCAGGATGCAGAGGCTTGCCAAGTTGATTGCTGATTGCTGGTTGTACAAAACATATAACAAAAGCATCATGTTTAACATTGGATTGCTATTGTGATGATAAAGGTGGAGGCTCAATTGGTGCGCCCACCAAGGAGCTGGCTGCCGGGAGTCAGCCGGGAGTTTTCGTCGTGCCTTGTGGTTGAATCTGAATCAGGAGTCACTTGGCTTTCTCGGGTGCATCACGGGGCTCTGTTGTGAACCTCCCTCATCGTTCAGAAGTGCGGCGGCCTCCACTTCACTCACAGCCAGTACCTCAAGTGTTTTTTTTATCGCGGGTATCCGCCATCGGAAACTCCATGGGAAACTCGGTGAAACTCCACCTGAAGTCTAAGGATCCAGCAGCCTTTGGCCTCTTATGGGACGTCTTTCCCCCAGTCATTCAACGAAGTCTGAGAGAAGATGTGGATTTCATGAATTTCTTGCCACTTTGTTGTGGATGAAATCCAGGCGGCCTCCTCCATTTGCGGTCTCACCATATCCTGTGGGACAGCCTGCAGCTTTACAGGCTATCAGATCGGTTGGGTTGAGGGATTCCAAAACTGCTCGTGACATGACAGGGAGATGGAGCCTGCGCCCCTTTTGATGAGAATTGCAGCCCAAGAAGTTCCACTTCAAGTACGACTCTCAACACCACACAAAGGAGATGTCAAGGTGACATGAACTTGGCACCTGTGCATGCACAGTGCACTCAGTGTACTAATTTCAATAGTTGTTTGGTTCTGTGTCTGGAATGATTTTGATGTCCACTATCATCCGAGGCAGCAGCGCATTTGAAGAGGCTCACCGGATGGTATTTGTACTCTGTAAGAGAGAATTTTGTGTGCCTTCAGGCCCGGCCAGAAAGGTTGCATGTCAATTCTTACGTTTAGACCTCAGGAAACATTGACGAAAAGAAATGATGACGAAACAAGATTTTTTACAGCCGTGGTCCATTCCTTATCCATGCTTCTTTCATCTTTCAATCTTGTTTTTTTTTGAGGCTCTGAACCGAATCCGGCCTGAAAGACGAAACTTTCTGCCTGTGAACGAACGGTCTGCCCGTGCGGCTCGACGCAAATTATGTGTTATGATGAAGCATCAGTATGTATACATACGCGTGTATTATCATATTATATCATTATATATGATATATATTGTGCCAAGTATAAAGAGTTAGGTATTCTACATACGTACATGCATACATAGATTTGGCACTTGACATACACATACTTGATATGCAAAGATGTGTATATATGTTTTTGGCCATAGCATCGACTTTTTCAGTGTCTCGATCGTTGATCCAGGCCAGCCACGATCGAGCTCGTTCTGTGCCTGCCAGAGTCATTTATGACATGACTCCAGAGGTCAATGACTGAGTTTGGAAGGCAATTCCTGTCGATGCCATCTTGGCACGTTATTCCCCGGGGAACCATATGGTCACATGAGACCTCGATGTGTTTCCACGTTGAGGCCAATGCTGGGACCTCCCGGCCTTCGACCTCCGGGACCTCAAATCGCAGTATACCAGCCATTTTCGAGGCCGGACAAAAATTGGCAAGTCTTGTCAGATGGCATTTTTTTATGCCATGATTCAAGTAGACTCTGTAGCTGTAACGATGCCTTTCTCTGGATGACCTGCTTGTTCAGCTTCAGGCATCTCAGGCCTCGTCCGAAAG
Source organism: Breviolum minutum Mf 1.05b.01 (assembly GCA_000507305.1). Classification (NCBI taxonomy): domain Eukaryota; class Dinophyceae; order Suessiales; family Symbiodiniaceae; genus Breviolum; species Breviolum minutum. The sequence goes on along the minus strand of DF243137.1, from coordinate 16,448 downwards.
ACAACTGAGTCACCACCTCTCTGCACCAGAGTCCCTCGGAGAATTTCGTGAGATGGTCAACGTTTCTTCGATTGATGTGTTTGATGTTGTGTTTGATGTTCCATTTGATGTGTATTTGTCTCATATTATCTCAAAAAAATCTGATGTGTGAAACTCAATTGGATCCCTTTGGGAACCCGCCAGGCTCCCCTCACCTTGGCAGGTGGCAGAGGCATCGACTTTTCATTTGTGGTGCCTGATTTTGGCAGTTTTTTCACCATTGAGATGCTAGGAGTTGGGGCAGAATGGTGGCATGGCAGCTCCCCGATATTTGCTGGTTAGACTCGGTGCCTTGGGGAAATTTGGGAGCTTTCCATTGGCCGATGTGGGCATGGAACGCCGCGGCGTTCAGGCGAGTGTATCCCTGCAGAGACTGGTGCTGCACCAGTTCATCGTTCCAGGCCGATTTCAATCTGCCACCAAATCTTTTTGATGCAGTTTGTTGCCAGATTGGACTGTGGGCCACAGTGGAAAGAGTTCTTGAACTTTGCGGAGTATTGCAACCCGGAAGGTGTCTCTTTACAGGAGAGAAGAATGACATGTCATTTTAGATGTTAATTTTCATGATCACATGCTAAACAACCAGTTCAGCTTTTGAATCAGGTTGCAGGTTGGCCCCTTTTCATCATCAGAGTCCAGTCTCGTCATTTTCTGCGACGGTGGAATCTTCCGTGCAGGAAGTGTTGACGTGCCCATGCTGCTTGAGCATTTTCCGACAGCCAATTGGTCTTCCCTGTGGCCATAGCTTATGCCGCCTGATACTCAGGCCAACAACGTCTCTATTCTAAATGTTGAAGCGAGCAATGTATTCCAATGTACTAGTGAATGGCTAAGGATAAGCATCAATTTATGAGAAAAGGACAGGCTTATACAGCGACACAGTCCTTGCAATGTTGCCAAGGCGGGTGCTATGTGCGAGTCTTCTCGCAGTCGGCACATTCTCGCAAGTGTCCTTTGTGCAGAACGGACCAAGAAGTGGGTGAGCATGGCAACAAGATCAGGGAAATATATGCCTGGTGCTTCATAATTCGCTACGAAAGCTTCTGGATCTCGTTGCTGTAAAGATAACAGAGTTCCGTGTCAATCGCAGGACCTTCCACGTTTCGACCTTCGTGTGAATGTGGCCCTGACTGCTGTGTCTGACGCACTCCGGTCCTTTCTGGCTGTTCAAAGGCAGAAGCGATGGACACACTCAATACCCTCATAAATGAACATAGCAATGGAGGAAATACGTCTGCACCGATACTATGTTTGCGTACTTGAGTGTATCTTGGTATTTGCCAGGCCGAATCCTCGAGTGAACGTGGCTGAGCAGCACTGAATACCTAGTGACTTGTTAATGCAACCACTTTTGTGTAGACACTGGAAGACGCACCTCAAAGGTGTTGACATCTTTCAGCTGGAGCAAGAATAGCAACACCGTTGTGGAAATATTTGATTCTTTTAGCATCTGAATACTGTGTGCACGGCTGATTACTGCTTCGATCTTCCTGACTGCGCTGTAACGGTGTGATGGGCTTAAGCACAGTAGACATCAAAGCAACAACACGGAGAAGCTCTCAGCACGGCATGGATGCATAGCAGTCTTCTGCGAATCCTTGACTAAGGGAGTGTGCAATCAAAGGCAATTTCTATGACAGTTGACTGCTGAACCGTATACTTTGGACTTCCAACGCAGCAAATTTGTGGCGATAAAGTCTTCAAATTGGAGCAACCATTGAGATTGCAGGTGAACATCAGAGAACAGCAAGGGACTGGCTTCGATTTTTAAACGCAGACCGGTACCGATAGCTCATGGCCACGACGCTTGCTATACAGAGGCGAACCATTGAGACGTTGGTTCGCCTTGCCAAATAGGACATTCTTATGCCCCCATGCCTTGCCCCACGGTTGGACATGTGTTCACAAACAGAACTGGTTGGAAGAGGCGTAGCTCTGAATGGATTCTATGTTTTGTTTGTCCGATTCTCAGCTTGAAAAAACACCCTGGGGTTTGATGTATTGTATTTATGAAATTTCCAGTGATGAGTTTGGTGTCCACCTTTAAAAGTGAGCTGTAGGTTGTGTGGCATGCCGGCTCACCGGTGCAGGCCTCACACTTTATCCCCCCCCCAAACCCACAACCGAGAGAAGAGATGATTCGTGGCAGGCAGACCTGAAGAGACTCGCTGTCAATCGTGCTGCCCTTCGGATACGTTCTCCCAACAAGGCTGTTGGAGGGAGTTATGTGAAAAGGGTGAAGGGATGTAAAAGAAACACATCTGTCATAAGGAAACATATCGGTTTTTGAAGCCGAAATAACCAAGAAGATTTCGGGGTCCTTGAATATATAGCTTGTTCCTTGAGCCTGAAGTTGAGGTGGTGTTGAAGATATTGAGAGGCAGCTGGCCCAACAGCCGTTGGGAACTCGGTCGCCACGTGATACAGCGATGTAGCAATCTAGCTGTGATACCCTGAGGCTGTACTACAACAGCCAGCTTCAAAAGACGTTGAGGTCGGAAAAACGATTCTTGTACAAATGCTTGTATAATATAGAATCATACTCCATATATATATATATATATACATACATCATATGTACAAAGAAATATAGTATTTACAAATATAGTGTAATAATATATATATATATTGCACAGATACAAATATGAAACTGTAAAACTCTACTCTAGCTTTCCTGTTCTTCCCTGCTTCCATCCCCAGATTTCACTAAAAACCCTGCTACAATTGAATCAGGACTCACCATGAGATGCTTGACTACATTGAGGCCCCGAAAAAAAAAAAACATCAGCAAAATGATGGCATTCCGCGGCGGTCAACCGCCGTATCCCGTCTCTAAGTTGACGAGTTGACATTGTTTCCAGCGGGGCAGGCGGAATACGAGTTTGGAATCGTTGCCGATTTGGACATCAATTCCCGGGATCCTCAGGAGTTTATTTGGCTTCCAAGCTGCATATAGATAGATTGTGAATTTGTAGGAACTGCACACATGGAACGCCTCATGCAATCAAGGCGTTCCTACCTCAAGATCCTTGATTGCAATTTGCAGCTACTGGAAGGCTTTCAAGCCTAAACTTAGATTGTATAGGCTGCTTTCAAGAGCTCGAAGTAGATCATATATAAAGTAAGGTGTGAATGGGTTTGACCAAAACTAATCCATGGCATTGAAGTGATTCCCACATCTGTGCTGTATCATAAATGGACTGGCATAGACTCATAAGTTGCAAGACTTTGTATCAGATCTTTTCATATCACCCGTTGTTTTTTGTCCACTCCATATTTGGTAATTGCCATTAACCTTCTGGTGCCAAACACCCGCTCCCAACTCACAATCTATTGAACCCATGGTAACCTTCATGATTATAATCGTTGTGTTTAGGCACAAGAGAGAGTATGAGCACATCACACTGCGCTCATTGATGAAGAGCTTCTGTTGCTTCCAAACACATCACAATGCTCTCAGGAAGGGGCGAGTAGTCCGGCTCAGCAGCAGGCCGCAACGCGATCGCTTTACAGCTTCTTTGATGAAGTGTGTTTGGAATTTGGCCGAACATAGGAAAGCAAAATGGCTTGCAAGTGGCAAACTGATAGAATGGAAGAGACACGGTCTTTCTGTTTAAACCAACGTCCAGAATGTTTCACACCAACTCCAACTATGTTATTTTTTGCCATCAGAATTTCGAGCCTCAATATCTCTTCTTCAGGGTTACTTGTTGTTTCGTGTTGTTTTGTTTTTGTTTTGTTTCATTTCGTTTTGTTTTGTTTTGGTTTTGTTTGTTTGTGTTGGTTTGTGTTTGTTTGTGTTTGTTTGTGTGGTTTGCTTGCTTGTTATGCTTGTTTGCTTGTTTGTTTGTTTGTATGCTTGTTTGTTTGCTTGCTTGCTTGCTTGCTTGCTTGTTATGCTTGTTTGCTTGTTTGTTTGTGTTGGTTTGTGTTTGTTTGTGTTTGTTTGTGTGGTTTGCTTGCTTGTTATGCCTGTTTGCTTGTTTGTTTGTTTGTTTGTTTGTATGCTTGTTTGTTTGCTTGCTTGCTTGCTTGCTTGCTTGTTATGCTTGTTTGCTTGTTTGTTTGTTTGCTTGCTTGTTTGTTTGTTTGTTTGTTTGCTTGCTTGCTTGCTTGTTTGCTTGTGTTGTTTTCAATTGCATTTCACAGAAACTGATCTACACAGTTCAATCTGAGAGGTTATTTACACAGAGTTCCTCAGATGCTGATTTCTTGCTCCCTCCGACCTTGTTTTCATAGATTCGATGTTCACTCTGGTATATTTGATCAGCTTTGGATATGAAATTTGATGTCACCTCTTCAAAATCCTTTAATTGCCAGACCTAAGGTTGTTTGGGACGAGGACCTGGGTGGGGTGTTGGATCATTGGTTTCTGTCAGGGTTTTCTCCTCTTTCCAGGAGTTGGAACTGCAGTCATCTACAGCAACTCGGAATCGTTCCATGGAGCTTTCGGATGCTTGACAGCATGCAACTCGCCGTTGTTTTGTAAAAAATTGCACTTTTTGTTTACATGGCACTTCTTGACATTTCTCGACATTTCTCAGGAACTTGTGCTGTTTAGGCAAGAGCCTCAGTGGACAACAAACCACAGTCCTGGAACTTCTGGAAAGCGAGCGGATGCAGGAGACTCCTCTTGGCATTCTGTGACTACTCTGGAATTGCCTATAAAATCGATGTGCTGGCCCTAGTAACCCAAGAACACTGATCCACCATGTACTGTACTTGTATCATCCATCACTGATGATCTGATGATGCTACTTGGTGCTTGAGGCATCTACTGGGAAGGTCTTTCAGAGGTGCCTGATGATATCTTGTGACACTATTCGAGTCAAATCTTTGAGATTTGTCGCAGGTGGGTGATTGCTGATGGCAATGGGAATGAGCCTAAGCCATTCAAAGCTGAATGGGCAGTGATTAAGGCTGGATCCCCAGTGAAGATGATCCACTTGGTGAACTTAACACTCATGACTCATGAATTACTTCAGCTTCAACTTGTCAGGACGATCATGTTTGGTTGGGCTCTATTGGCTTTGAATGGTATGGCAAGAGTGGTGAGATCCTGCAGCTTGTCAAAGATGCGATGCTGCAATGCGCTAGCGGCTACTGTACAGTTGGGGTGGTCCAAAAATTGTTTAACAAATCTCTGTAAGTAAATATTATCGTGGCAGTTTTTTTGGTTCTCAACGGGTTTTCCTATGGATTTGGCTTCATCCTAAGGCACCGCAATGCCGAGTGGGTTGGGGGGGCCAAGCCTCAAGCCTCAAGCCGAAGCGAACGACCCCACGACGGGGATATCCCGGTGTCAACCCGCAACGACGAGCCGAGGTGAAAGTCATCGATTTCAATGGAATGATACGAAACTTGGATTGGCACCCTGTGTACCAGGCCCCTTGGCTAAGGTTCCCCTTTGGTTTGGCCATAGGTTTTAGATATAAAGGGCTTCGTTTTTTTTTTGGGGGGAAATGGATGGAATTTTTACAATTTGATGTTTGAGGCGGTTCGGACAGTGACCAATACCACTTTACCAGGCTTGAAACTTAAAGTTGTGAGGAGGTCCAAATCATGAAAATCAACAGCAGGATTTCAGTTTTTTTGAGGCTACCTTTGGCATGAAGCTGTTGAATGGGAACCAGTGAGGAGGCCAAACTTGCAGCTTGACATTTGACACTTAGAAGTTGTTTTTGCGGATTTGGTTGACAGGCTATGGATTATGCTTCCTCGATTTGCCTCAAATACCTCCAAGTACACTCCTGGACATGAGCAACAGGAGAGAGAGAGAGAGAGAGAGAATGTAAGTCAAGGTTGAGTGCAAGCAATGGAAGTCTTGTATTTGCTGTTGCAAGGACACAACCAATATGCTTATCATTGCAGATGAACGCTTTGTGAATATACAGGCACTGATTGGACTGATGCAAAGTGTCCCGAATCAAAATGAAGAATGTTTGGCAGCTGCTTCCACCAGCTGAGAAGCCAGAAGCATGCAGAAGGACTTGAGTGGTCTCTAGTGACCTTAGGTTTGTTGTCAAGTCGTATTTCTTGCCTGTTGTGTTTGTAATCTACCCTTTTTTGCGGGCCAGGTGAAATTTTTGGAACATCATGAGATGGGCTACGGATTCACATCCATCAAGAGGCCTTCTGAAAGTGTTTTGCTGTCGTAAAACGGAGATGTGGTGTTGCAGTTCAGGCTGCCCGGCAGCCGTCACCTCTTTATGGTGCTACGAGTGCGAGAGGCCAACATGACAAACAACCTGTTGAAGATTTTAATCTTGTGTGATTTTTGTGTGTCAGGCTGCAGAAAGTGAGACCCAAGCTGCTATTATTGATCTGGAAGGAAAATTCTACACAGATCCTCCCTATATCCAGGCTCGGGTGCATGAAGTAAAGTTGGAGTTGATGGTGATGCTGTGATGCTGTGTCTGTGTCAGGTTGGTCCAAGAAAATACGAAGGTTTGGCCTTCCTTTGATGGGCCCAAAGTTGTTGGCCTCAGCGGTGAATTCTCATGCATGAATCTGGCTGACTTATCTCAAGGTTCTAGTTTCCGCTTTCAGATTTGTTCCTTCTTTTTGTCCTCATTTTGCCACAACAGTATGATGAGCCACATTTCCTGGATTGAAAGTGGGAAGTTCTACCTCAGCCATTGGAAGTTGGGGTCCTTCAGGATCCTTCGACTAAAATTTTAAATATTTGAAGCTATTTTGAGTCGAGCAGCTGCAAGTGCACGGCCTCGCGCACGTGCGCCACGTGCGCCCACTTGGCATATTGCCAACTGAGAAAGCAGTAGCTCCTCGCTGGAGGGCTTCAAGAGCGACTCCAGGTACCAAGCGGAAAGAAAACAACAATGGCAAGTAAGCATGAACTTGCTGAACTTGCTTGAAGCTTTTATGTTTTGAATGTCATGTCCAAGTCTTCCATTTTAGCTTCTGCACCTGGTTGCCAGCAGCATTAAAAAGGACGATACACATGGAAACTAAGTATCTTTGCATGAGATGAATTAGAATGACTAGAATGCACTAGATGTTGGACAGGGGTAGCCGGTCTCATGAAGGCATGCTGAGGCAGGAAGCCTTGACTTAGAAAGTCATGCTAGTCCTTAACCAGCGGAGATCACAGATAACCCCTCTTCAGTAACGGCTGAAAACCAATGTCGCGCTTCTCCACAATCGATGGCCAACACTCCGCCCTTCGTGATTTGGAGCGGCAGCGCTTGGAGAAACTCATGGGTCAACTGCGAAGAGAGGCCAGGATACTGCAACTTCAATCTGTGCCGAACATTTCTTTTTGAACGGTTCTTAAAGATTCAGAACCAAAAGCTGTTGAATGTACCAATCCTATTGAATATCAATCATCAACAATCTTCACCTTTGTTGTCACCAGGTGGAGCCGACAGCAAAAGCTCGCCGCTTCCAGCCCCCCCGGCGAAAGGAGCGTGTCTCCAAGGCTCGCAACGAACGCGAGGTGCTTACGAGAGATGCACCGTGCACTGCGAACGAGCACAGCTGTGTGCCGATGCCACCGCCGCTACCGCGGACGACAACCCCTCGGGGAACAGTGAACGCAGCGAACGCATTAAGTGCACCCACCGCGCCAAGTGCAGAGATGGCATGGCTGCTGCGTGTCAGCGAGAGATTTGATGAAGAAGCAGCGCAGGCGGATGGGGTGAGATTTGCTGATTTGCCTCACAACTTTTGAGAGAAAGATCGAAGTTCTCGATCCTTCAGGAAAACCCCTTTCCTTAATGATTTTTGTGAGGTGCACGCATTCTTGGCAGAACACAGCTTGGAGCAATATGCTGTAAGCTCAGTGGTGCAGCTTGAGAGTAGCTATGACAAGCTGCACTTATTTCGAATGGGAGAAAGTTGAGGCTGCCTTGTTAGAGAGTGGTCCTGGCGCACCTGGGAGCTCAATGGAGGCATTGCAAGCTGCTTCGGCGGAGCTGCTGGAGCAGGCCCGGTGGATGTGTGTCTTTAGGTTCTTGCGAGAGTATCACAGCTAAACCTTTCAAAGGGGACTGTTCAGATGAAACTGATGCGATTCCCACATATTCCCACTATGGTTGATGACTCTTGAAATAGACTCATATTAGTATCATTATATACGGGTACATTGATTCATATTAGCAAAGCTATAAAAAAACATCATGCACCGTCATCGTGGAGATGTGTCGTTCAGGTGGGACTTCCGCCCTCGCCAAGGCGGCGATTGCTGAATGCACTGGAGGCGGTTGATTTGTGAGTTGTGCACTTTCTGTTTCAATGTCAAGTCTACATAAATCTACTCTGTGTTTCAAGACATGGCATTTTTCGTAAGAATTAGAAAACCCCCAACTGGATGCACTGTGCAGTGTGCATTTCATTTTTTCGGGTTCAAAGACGGTTGATGGGTTATCCCACTGCAGCCCCATCTGAATCAAGCAACCATCCCCCCAGGTCCAAGGCGATTTGAATTCCGAACAACAGACACAAGGCAGGGCCTCGGAACTGCCTCTCAATCCACAGGACAAGGGGCTTGAGTCTTGAAGTGATTGGTTGACTTGAATGTTTGGAATCATGTTTTATAGCGAAGGCATCGATGTAGATAGCTTGTTTAGTTTGTTAACTTCTTTTGACATCCCCGAAACTTTGCACTTGGTAGCTCCAGGGGACCATGACTTTGCTCCACACTGGGGTCGTCTTGGGCAGTACACTGAGATCTCTAATGGTTTTGGATGTCTTGTGTTTTTTGTGAGATGGAAACGTAGCTCTTGCAGCAGCTGTGAATTTCCATCCTCTGTAATTTCTCACAGAAATGATCCAATCTTTAGGCGAATGCCATCGGGCTGGCATCGCTGTGAAGGTCGTAATTCTCGAGTTGTCACTCGCCACTTGGATGAGAAAAATCGGACGAAAGATGTGCACCGAGCTGCATCCAAGAGATGCTGATGGAGGCTCAGCGCCTGTCTCCCATGCTGATGCGGCAGTGGGGGATGACAGCCCAAGAAGGGCTGTTGAAGAGGCTTGCCTTTTGATAGGGTATTCATACAATGATCATAGTTGAAGAGTGTTGCTAAGCCCAGGGCATAGATATCCCTTCTCGTGATGACAGGTTATGGATGAGGTGATGATTCCTTCGACTTCCTCCAAGGCAAACGATGAATGGATGCGTTCTGGTTCCGGGTAGACCTGAAAATCATGATTCCAAAGTGTGGGATACCGTGATATGAGGGTGCAACACTCCCACTTTTTCCAAACGATTCAAAACCAACAGCTGCTGCTGTTGGATTTCAGGCAATTGGAAATAGCGAGGAACTGCATCAGTCTTTTCAGCCCGCTGAACAGGTGGGTTGGGGCAGTTCCGGTTGACCAGTTGACCAGTTGACCATTGTCACCGCTGAAGGTCCATCACGCAGCTACTTCTTCTCGTCCTGGTTCCTCCTCTGGGGCTGAGAAGGCCAACCGAACCACCCCAAACAACGATTTCAAGAACTGTCGAAAGCTGTAACAGATCTGATCATTGGCACATTGGCACATTTTGACACAGTTTGTGGCGTCAGGGATGCTGCTACCAATGCTACCGAAAAGTCTATTTGTCTGTTGCCTTCCATCTACCGATGGAGGCGAGGTGTTGGGAACGGAGGTTGAGAGCTACATCGTTGCAGTGTTCGGTTCATCCAAGTACCGATTGCTCAGGTTAGCTCTCGACCTGGTACTCCTTTTGATGGAGATTCCAGGTGCTTGACTTTTGAAAAACCAGTTTTTTTAAAAGCCATCCAGTAGTACAGAAAAGATGTCCTCCAACAAAAAGCAGGATATCAGGATTGAATTTCATTCCCCCAATTTTTTTCAAAAAAAATCGCCCCATTTTTTCGACTTCCAGGGTCTTTTGCAGTACTAGCTGCATGGATGGCTTCAGAGAGGTGGTGCTGTTGCAGCCGGTTTCGGCTTTCCACCCGACGACTGGACCCTGGACTAAAACTGCGCCAGGCCTTGGCGGTTCGAAACCAGAGAGCTGCTGAGTTGTGCAAGCTGCGCGAAGCGCTAGGCAGTCGCAGTTTCATTGATTTTTGCCGACTGGAAATATCGTGGTGAAACTGCAGTTTTTTGCAATGAAAGCAGTTTTTTTGAAATCTTATTTTAGAGTAGTTTTTGTAGTATGTGATGATTTTAGTTCTGTAAGATTTATACACACCATATACACCCCGAAGGTTAGATAATATCCTGTCTGATCAGGTAATGTTGAGGCACCATTGCCCCAAGTGCACGAGCATGTCTCTGATCAGTGAGCTTTGTCTGCAAATCATGATGAGATGAACGTATCATTCGGCTCTCTTGTTCTCACTCCGTGATAGACACTCAAAGTCATGTCACACTCGGCTGAGGACTGCAGATGAATCTGTCGGCCAGTCTGCTGTTTTCTCGTCCAAAAAAGCGTAAGTGACGGGGGGTACCTAGTTGCTTGAAAGTGTAGGACTGCAAAAATGCAAACATGTATATTAACGGTCAAATTTGTTTTTTCAATCATCTAGGGGTGGATCACAACTAGGGTACGAGTACCATGTAAAACAACACTGCTTTGGCGCTGTGAGAAAGGTGTGAACATTTCATTCACACTGTTGAACTTGTATGTGGCTACATGGCTCAGCTTCCCGTGCAAAGCGTGCAGTGCTTTGCTGCCATGTCTGTGGCTTGACTGTATTGAATTCACTTTCGTTCTCGTGATTTCTGTATCTTTTATTTTTGGGTGGGTGGGAAGGTTGCTTATGACAAAAGGAGGTTGAAGAAGTAGATGTTGACAAGACAACCAATGGCCAAAGGGAGGTCAATGACCTGCAGCATTGAATCTTCGACGTTAGCTTTATTTTCAAATGTTGATTCTCAGGGGAAAGAATAGTTTCTGTGGTGCATCACCTGCTTTAAGCACTTGGGATGTTGGGGTCTATTGAAAATTCGTCTCTGTGGGCCTGTGGGTTCTTATTTTTTGTGTTGGTTCAAATCCATCTTTCCACCACGATGGATAGGGAAGTTTTTCAAAACAGCAGACTTTTTCAACGGCCGTTTCACCTGAGGGCGAAGATGCAGCAGAGTCAAGGACGGGTACTAATTTTGCTATCAATGGTAAACCAGGTAAAACCAGGTAAAACCCAGGTAAAACCAATTCCAACTTCCAACTGTTTTTTTTTTTCCGAAGTTGTCGTAAATCCATGATGCACTCGTGAACTGCGAATTGTGGTACTCCTGAAGGAAAAAGCATTTGTTGAACTTGATATGTGAAGTCAAAGCAAGACTGGATGGCAAGGCAAGCCGGCAAGCTGAAATTTGACAGTTAACATGTTGATGAGCTTCTTGATTCATAATTGCCATGATCTTTCCTCCTGTTTCAAGGTAGTATAGAACGCAAACATGGATAGATTGATGGGGAGAAAAAGTGTCCAACAGAAACCTGCCAGTGGACAGGTTGACAGTTTGAGCTTCCCCATCCCTCAGTTCATTGTGATTGGAAAGCAGAGTGTTGGAAAGTCGAGGCTCATCGAGGTGCCCGTTTTTGCAAAACATTGACCTGAAGGGTTTGAAAAAATGACGAGAGGTCTGAGGTTGATCTATATATCTTTTTTTTGGGGGGTGTACTGAGTGTTGTTGAGAGGCCTTGGCAGGAGAGACGTTCAACTTTGTCTCTGGTACGTTGGGTTCAAGGTGCAAAAATGATCAAACATGCAAGACATGAGCTGTATGACAGGCAGGCAGAGGTATGCCTCTTGTTTGGCCCAGGCGGCCAACCGTCCTGGAGTTCCGCAATGTGCCTGGCCTCACTCCTTCAAGGCCGGTTGATCAGCAAAGACTTCTCCAGTGGTATTAGATCAGCAAGTATCCTGTGCAAAAGTCTGTCCAGGTGGTCTGTGTTTGATGAGAACTTGAAGAGATGGTCTTCCTACCCAGTGCAAGAGGTCATGCAGATTGTGGGCAGTGCGCATGAGGCCAGCGACGCAGCACTTGGAATCTCGTGTTGACTTTTTGGTCTTGTGACAAGCTTGACTCATGGTGGAACTTGTTCACTTTGTAGAAGTAGTCTTCCACTCCTGAATCCATTCCCAAACATTGCGGAAGGCATGCGGACAGAATGTCAGCGAGCTGCCAATTAGAGTCAAAGTGGAAGGCACAGAGTCTAGAGATTCTGGCACAATTGCTTTATCTTGCTGTTATATTAATATTTTATTCATGAAACAAAATTTGAAACCAACTAGAAAAGGTTTGCTGTCCAAAAATGCCGTTTTGAAACTGCAGGTGAGGACTGCACTGATCTTGGACTCGTGGATCTTCCTGGCTTCAGGTGGGGCCGTTGGTTGGTGGATGGGGAGCGGCCATCTGTGAAAAGTTGCGCCGCAGGTCGTACGCCAAAGACGACGCCATGCAGCAGTTGGCCAAGAAGATCGATACTCTCGTTTTCAAGTTTATGTTGGGATCTCAAGTTTGACTTGCCAAATGTGGCGTTTGCATGAAATATCATAGAAATGTCATACAGATACCTATGACAAATGGGACAGAAGAGGGTGAAAAGGTTAAAGGTGAAGTTTTAAGCTGCAATACAATTCTGTGGTCAGAACATGCTGAGTATGAAGGAATGACGAGAACAACATCATGCTCTGTGTAGAAGAAGCTGGTGATGCTGCAGGCTGCCGTGAATTTTTGCTAACGCTTTTCTTGTGTCATGAATCCATTGCAGGCAAACCCACAAACCTGTGTCAAAGTTGACAGGCTTTGCCACACTGGGCAAGGCCAAGCAAGTGGATCCATCTTACAAACGAACAATTTTGATTCGGAACAAGTTAGACAAGTGCCTCCTGATTTGCTGTGAAGCTTTGCTTTGGAGCAGCTGTTCAAGTTGGGCGTGGAAAAGTTGTCGGTTGGGGGGTCAGTCAGGTACTATGGCGACTTGACCACTGAAAATGTGAACAAATGGCTCTGAACTTGGTGCATTTTGTTTTTACCATCATTGAATGTGGATGGTGGGTGTTGAAGGTAATGAAACTTTAGATCAAAAATGTTTCCCGCAAGACTACTACAATTATACGATTGATAATGATTATATACTATACTGTTCTACTAATTCGATATCTTGAGCTTCTCTATTTCAACAGGGAGGAAACCATGAACATTTGAGTTGCTCAGACCTCAGGTTGGAAGGTTTTGGCGACCTTCCAACACATTTGGCACGCTTCGCAGTATCATTGCAGGGAATCCTAGCAGCTAAATCCTTTTTGGAGTTGTCGAGGCAAGAGAGCCCCCAATGTTGTTGTTGTTGTTGTTGTTGTTGTTGTTGTTGTTGTTGTTGTTGTTGTTGTTGTTGTTGTTGTTGTTGTTGTTGTTGTTGTTGTTGTTGTTGTTGTTGTTGTTGGACAGATAATCAGTGGGCACGTTTGCTGTGGATAAAGATTTGTATATAGATAGATTGCCAACAGAGTTGTAATCATCGGATCTGAATCAAGTACCACGTTTCCAGATGTTGAGCACTTCAGGATGCTTGGGTTCTTTTGACACCGCAAATGAGACTGACATGATTGGGATCAGTGGACTAGTGCAACAACAGGTAGGCAGCTACTCAACCAAAAACTTGGCAATGGAAACGAAGTAGTTCTGGTCACTCATTTGGACATCTTAAAAGTTCCACAAGAAGTTATTTAGCTAATACATTTTTTTGTACAGCATTCTGCAATGACAGAGTATAGTTGCTGATGACGTCGCCTATGTTTGTTGTGAGCAGTTTGTGGTGGGGGGGAAGAGTGCTAGCTTGTGCTACCCACGCTACACGGTGGTACTTGCTTCAGTCCTGTTCAGCATTGGCCCTGCATTGTTGAAGCAGACACATTTTGCTTTGAGCCCGGCCCCTCCCGCCCCTTTGCTCCCACAATTCCAGTATGCCCTGTTGGGGCCTGGTGCTGCCACAATTGACCGGATGTTCCAAGTTCCAGTAGTTCCATCACATACCATGATATCATCATCCATGTGGACTGTCCAAAAAGGGTTGCATGTTTTCTTGATAGCCGAGATCATGTATTCTTGCTTGGCTTGGGCTCAAAGTGTGAAGTAAACTCAGTCCTTGCTGATGCTTTGAAGAGTCGTCAAGATTATCAAGACGTCTCAGATGATTCACATATATGTAGCTTTGCCGAATGGGCATGCTAAACTACTCGCACTTCTGCCGTCTGCCACGGTTCAGGATGTAAAGAAAATGGCCAAACAAGCCCTTGGGAAAAAGTTCCTCAGACTTATTACAGCCAACGGTCGGGTCTTAGACAAATTTAAGCAAACCATAGAAGAAGCAGAGATAGAGGATGGAGAGTACCTTACAGCTCTGGTACAACAACCACTACTGGCAGCAACAGGAAGTGCCTTTGCATTGTGGTGTCATGGAGATAGTGCAGTCGTGACCTGGGGTGATGAATTTTGTGGCGGTGACAGTTCGGCAGTGCGAGATCAACTGAAGGGTGTACAGCAGATTCATGCCTCACAAAGGGCCTTTGCTGCGATTCTGGAAGATGGACACGTCGTTACCTGGGGTCATCCACGCTATGGCGGTAAAAGTTTTTCGAAAGTTCGAGATCAGCTCAAGGGTGTCCAACAAATTCAAGCCACTGATGATGCCTTTGCTGCGATTCTGGCAGATGGATCTGTCGTTACTTGGGGTGATCGACGCTATGGTGGTAACAGCTCGGCAGTGCGAGATCAGCTCAAAAGTGTGCAGCAAATTCAGGCCACACATCATGCATTTGCCGCGATTCTTGAAGATAGATCTGTTGTCACCTGGGGTGATGCAGACTCTGGTGGTAACAGTTCATTTGTTCGAGATCAGCTCAAGGGTGTCCAACAAATTCAAGCCACTGATGATGCCTTTGCTGCGATTCTGGCAGATGGATCTGTCGTTACTTGGGGTGATCGACGCTATGGTGGTAACAGCTCGGCAGTGCGAGATCAGCTGAAATGTGTGCAGCAAATTCACGCCACACATCATGCATTTGCGGCGATTCTGGAAGATGGATCCGTCGTTGCTTGGGGTTATCCAGACTCTGGTGGTGACAGTTCGGGAGTTCGAGATCAGCTCAAGGTTGTCCAACAAATTCAAGCCACTGATGATGCCTTTGCTGCGATTCTGGAAGATGGATCCGTCGTTACTTGGGGTGATGCAAACCGTGGTGGTGACCGCTCAGGAGTTCGAGATCAGCTCAAGGGTGTGCAGCGGATTCAGGCCGGATGGGGGGCCTTTGCTGCGATTCTGGAAGATGGATCCGTCGTTACTTGGGGTGATGCAGACTCTGGTGGTGACAGTTCAGGAGTTCGAGATCAGCTCAAGCGTGTGCTGCAGATTCAGTCCACATATCATGCATTTGCTGCGATTCTGGAAGATGGTTCCGTCGTTACCTGGGGTGATGCATACCGTGGTGGTGACAGTTCGGCAGTTCGAGATCAGCTGAAGGGTGTGCAACAAATTCAAGCCACTGTTTTTGGGGCTTTTGGTGCGATTCTGGAAGATGCATCCGTGGTCACGTGGGGTCATGCAGGCGAAGGTGGTGACAGTTCGGCAGTTCAACATGAACTCAGGTTTGTTTAGTCCAGTTGTTCATGCCTAATGGCAAGGTTTGAGCTCGAGGCGGTGATGGAGAAGAAGAGCACCTGCTGCCACAGATTTGACGGATTTACTTGTAACTGGTTGGAGCGCCACCTTGCAGTTGTGAGTGAGGTAGCTAGGTGGTCACATGTGCATACATGTTTCACTTTTTGCAGCTGTGGTAAATGTCCGCAGTTTGGCCCAAACTCTGTTTTTCAGTTGAAAAGGTTGCACCTTGGTTTGCTTCGGTAGCACCGTTTCTTTAACAGGTTTTTACCACTGTGTACTCCACATTGGTAGCGGAGCCCCGATGGCGGGCAGAACGAAGACCCAGCAAAAGGGTCGATCGAAGCAGGAAGCTTCGAAGGAGGTGGTACCTCCTAAGCAGGAGGTTCCTGCCGAACCGGCTGCGCCGGCGAGCTCGGCGAAGACTGAGCCATCGGCAGAGCCGAGTGTGAAGGTGGAAACTACCACCGCACCTCCGGTTGCACCGGGTGGTGCCACTGAAGTCCCAGTGCCACGAGCGATCCTTTCATCAAGCTCAGACGACGGATACGAGCGGCCAAGAGGAAGATCACCGCAGAGTCCTCAGCAGGATGATCCTGAGATCTATCAAGATACCTATGAAGAGGTTCCGGTAGAACCGGAGGAGGACCGGGAAGCTCGGCGTGGCAGGGACAAGCAGAAGAAGAATCAGGAAGATCCTGAAGGTGGCAAGGGCCGGAAGCCTTCCAAAGGAAAGCGTAATGCCAGCAAAGGCAGTCAGAGGTCCGATGCATCAAAAGGATCAAAAGGGAGAAGCGGCGGAAAAGGTAAGAAGGGGGGAAAAGGAAAA
>DF243136.1:0-44988 GCA_000507305.1 Breviolum minutum Mf 1.05b.01 | reverse complement strand
TGACCCCAGCCCGTCAAACTCTGATCAGTTGAAATCATCAAGGATAAAAGAGCAAAAGTGTCATGGAACTTCTCAATGCATGACTCCAAGTCGGGATGGAGGATGGACAATTCCAAAGCAAGATGACCAAGCATGATGGTACCACATGTGTGTTGCTGACAGTGCACTCAATGAACCACCAATCTTCAAGTTGCTCGGCCAAACGCCAGATCCCGATCCAGGCAGGAACCTGGCGATGTCGAAATCCATCGAGGAAATCCAAGCGAAAATGGCCTTCAACACAGGTGGCATCAGTCAAGCTGACCACGCATAAAGTCCAATGATGCTCCCAGAGGCAACAAAAGATGTGCTTGTCCATAGTATTTGGTGCAAACAAGCCATGACCAGCAAATCGAAGAACCCAAGTGCTCCCATTCCAAACAACACCATGGATATGAACATGAGCAGGCGACCCTGCCAAGATATGAAGTTGTTCAACTGCCATTTCCACGAAATCCATGTGCAGACCCAAAGTCCAGGGGGCAATTCCAAATCCAACAAGTTGGAAGTTGAACAACACAAGCGTCTGACTGTTGCGAAGACGAGCATCCAACCTCAGCAAGGAGCCATCTGTTGTTGTAACCTTGGCACACTGGGCAACTGAACGCCTCCCTGTGTTTCGGCTTCTTGTGCTGGATCTGAAATTTGCTGGCCGCTCTGGCTTGGATCTTGGATTGGAGCTCATCCCCCCTGAGCCATTGGAACGAAATGTGAGGCCTCGATGCCACAGCCTTCAAGTATTGCCAAGGATTTTGATTATCCAGAGCTGACTCCAACTCTTTGGCTCCTATTTTCTTCAAGCCAAGATGAGCACGTTCCTCAACTCGATCAGCCGGGACACCCTTTTCTTTCAGAAGGGTCTCAAGACGATGCAGCAACAACTGTTCCTGTTGACTCGGCTTACCCCAGCCCGTCAAACTCTGATCAGTTGAAATCATCAAGGATAAAAGAGCAAAAGTGTCATGGAACTTCTCAATGCATGACTCCAAATCAGGATGGAGGATGGACAATTCCAAAGCGAGATGACCAAGCATGATGGTACCACATGTGTGTGGCTGACACTGCCTCAAATTTTCTTTTATGTGCAACTCAGTGCACTCAATGAACCACCAATCTTCAAGTTGCTCGGCCAAACGCCAGATCCAGGAGGGAACCTGGCGATGTCGAAATCCATCGAGGAAATCCAAGCGAAAGTGGCCTTCAACACAGGTGGCATCAGTCAAGCTGACCACGCATAAAGTCCAATGATGCTCCCAAAGGCAACAAAAGATGTGCTTGTCCATGGTATGTGGTGCAAACAAGCCATGACCAGCAAACCGAAGAACCCAAGTGCTCCCATTCCAAACAACACCATGGATATGAACATGAGCAGGCGACCCTGCCAAGATATGAAGTTGTTCAGCTGCCATTTGCACGAAATCCATGTGCAGACCCAAAGTCCAGGGGGCAATTCCAAATCCAACAAGTTGGAAGTTGAACAACACAAGCGTCTGACTGTTGCGAAGACGAGCATCCAACCTCAGCAAAGAGCCATCTGTTGTGGTAACCTTGGCACACTGGGCAACGCCTCCCTTTTGAAGGGCTTCAAACAGAAATCCTCCTGATGGCATGAAGATGGTTTGAAGAAAGTCCATATCTCCACCCTCAAGAGCCAGTACAATGGTGGCAGGCAAAATGTCCGTGATCTGATGTTTCATGGTGCGAACCAAGCGATAAGGACCGTAAAATCCAGTATCTCGCAACAAGGCCGCATGTGGAACTCGAACGCACCCATCAAGGACAAACACGAATTGACCCCAATCAAGATTGATGCTTTCAGCGTTCAGCAGGTCAGTTACTGGTTTCATGCCTGCACACTTGAAGGTCAGGGGGATATCATCTGAAGTGTCCATGGTGATAATCCGATCTGCATGTAAGCTTGGCAATGGCCATAGGTGATATTTGCTAAACCTCAATTGGTTTTGCAGATCTTCAATGAAATCCATGAAAGGCCGTGTCACATCTTGCCGTAAGATCTGCTTGAGATGAAGACAAATCCAAAGACTCTGAAGTGGGGCCGCTGATTGACCTAACATGCTAAGTGTAGCACGCAGAGACTTCATGATAGGAAATCCAACCGGAAACGACAGTAAAAATGCCACTTCTCGTGGGTGCATGAAACGAGGCTGTCCATGAGGATCCAAAATCAAAGTGCCATGAAGTCCATCACGCTCTAAGCGCTCACTTTTAAAGGGCGTGCTACGACACTGACATGGACACGCTGTGCATGCATTGGCATAGCTGTGAAGAAAGGTGGGTGCTGGTCCAGTGACGTCTAGCATCCTGTGTCGATCTGGGTAGTCAGTGAAGTAAGCCCGTTGCTCTGCAGGTGAGAGGGACAACACTTCAAGTTCTTCTGGCGACCAAACCGGCCATTCCGGGATGAGGTTTGCGACGCAGGCATACAAAGGATTACGCTTCCATGAGACAAGTGGCACTTCAACGCAATCTTTGGGGTAACAAATCAACCACCAACGCTTACGTCGGCAAGGCCATTGGTCACACAAATCAAAGGTCAACTCTTGCGAAGTCCAATTCATGACAGCCAAGAACCCTTGAAGAAGATCTTTGACATTGAAGTCCATGCCTGCACCTGGAGTGCATTCCAAAACCAACGAGTGAGGCTGAAGCAAGTATGTCCCCCTGAGTGTACCCAGAAGACTAGCGGCACGGGTGTCAGCAAGACCTTGACAATCCCCAAGGTAAGAGAAGGGTTGGCAATTGAAGCCAGCAGCTACGGTGGTCACCCGAGAAGAGCAAGTTCGGAACACTTGTTGGTAGCAAGTATCAAGCGTGATGTCAGTTTGAATGACAGCACCCATACGAAGTTTCAGGAGATGTTCCACTGCCAAATCATTGATATCGACTTGGCAGAGTACTTTAAATCCCGCCAATGTGGCACCCATCCCAATGCCCCCCACACCAGCACAAAGTTCGACTAGCGTGGGTCTAACTGGGGTGTCCAAATCCAATTCAAACACACTTGAGTTGTCACCAATGTGCAAAACCATCGCATCAACAGGATCCACTTGCAGACCAAAACAGGCATATGTGCTACCAACGGTCAACTGATGCATCACTCTGACCGAATGCGTGGTTCCAACCATGTGGCACCAAGTGCCGGACTTCTGTTGTTCCTTAGCCGTCAGGGGACCTGAGAAGACACCCCCAACTGCCGGGGGAGGGCAAAGAAAGTTCTGAACCATTGCGATCACGCCCCAACAATCAGCCGACCCAGGTTAACCAGCTGGGAGGTGTTGGGCCAAAACCTCATATGGCTGTTTCAAAACGTCCCGATTTTTCAATAGGAAATAGCATTTTCAAAAGGTCGATCTGTTCATCCATTTTATGCTATGTTTCTTCCGGCTGCAAGATTTTTGGCCAGAAGTTTTTGTTGGTTGCCTTTGGCTTGGTATTGAGAAAATCCAGGCCAGGAAGACATGAGACCAGCATAAGCTTGATGGTAAGGTGGAAAGGCATACTCTGTAGGCCTCTCGGTGGATTTGCAAATGGAGCAGATTTCGAAGAAAACATCTGAAGGTTCCTACAAAACAACCCTTGTGGCGAGGAAAAGAGGAAGAAGACCTAAAGACCCAACTGGTCTTAGCTTTTTCGAGATGATAGGAGGAGTTTCTTTTGGCACTGCATTGAAAACAACTCATCGTTCTTTGAGAATTGTCGCTTAACAAGAATGCTACTTAGAGTGCCCTGAAACTGGCTTGTGTCCCAATGAAGAAATACTTGAAAAATGGGACACCAATACACAACACCATCTTAGCTACAATAAGAGTGGCCGATGCTCCCATCATTCCTCACAAAAGGATTTGTAGGAAGATGTCCTTTCATGTCAAACATGAACACTTGAAGTCAGCCACCAAATATGTCAAGGAGGGCTAGGAAATAGAAACATGACATCTGATCAAAATATGAAATCCTTCAATCACAGAAAATCCTTACAGAAAGTCATCAGTTGGCTTTTTATGTCACGAAAGCTCCTGTCACGACGCCAACCACACAGGACTTGTGGCACACCTGAAGACAGAATCCACCGGATTCTCTGCATGTGCCTGCGAGCATTCCAGTTAAACATGTCACTTGGGTGGTACATCCACCCTGTGTAGACGTATTTCCTATTGGAAACAAAGGACATTTTCAGATAGCTGGGTATGTTTTCTAGAACATTTCTGGTGGGACGGTCAGTGAACCAACGATTTCATCTTTTTTGCACATGGTAGTTGGTTAGGGTAGTCGAGCCTACCAGTATGGGTGACGTTTTTCGTTTCGGACAAACTCTTTGACTCAGGTGACCCTGTCATATACAGTACATCGTTTCACAGAAGTTTTTTTCCCCAAGTTTTGACAAAATTCTGCTGCTTGTGGTTTCAATCTGTGGCCACAGAAAGTTGCGCCCGAGTGAAAAGAAAAAATCTATCCAGGTAACATAGTGGTCTCCTGCTGGAATCTCGAACAGAAGGCCCAAATCAACTGATATCAAAATATCCCCTGAACAATTCCTTTCAAGCCTCACAAATACACACACACACATGTTATGTTTCTTAACGCTACATCATCCATGAATACGTTCCTTGGTGAATTTCAATTCATGCAAATCAAAAAGAATACCACAGCCATTCTTAAAGTCAACATCCAAAACCCTGCTGAATCAAGCGACACTAGATACCCCCTAGCTTCTCCAAATCGCTCCCTTCCAACCTCCTCGGAAACTTCTTGAGTCTGCCTTAGAAGATTGATCTGATTGATCTGTTTTTTTTTGAACTTTGGTTGCTTTGACCTGTTAAAAGGACATGGGCAAATCTTGTTTTAGAATATATGTGACACACTGTTCTTTTGTTGGAAAGATTCCCCATTGATCAAGCTCCAAAAATTTCGAAATTTAATTGGTGTCTTAGATGCGGGTCGGAATGCTCATCATTTCTAAAAAGGCTCTTGGAATTAATGACATCATCACTTCAATGGAAGCTATCCGTGATGAGAACTTTCATCACATTGACATGTACCAAATTAAACTCGGTGAAACTCAAAGTCAAGCGCCATTTCAAAAGACTGCTCTTCAAACAGCATTCATAGATACCGTATATGTATACAGTTATACATATTAAAATCATACATGTATATATATATATATACTGTATACACATGTAACTACTAAATCAAAATATGCTAGCTTTTTGGGAACCACCATATTTCAGCGAAAAAATGTTCTCCAAATTCCGGTTCCTCTTTTTTAGCATTTATTCGAAGGCCACTCATCTCCAATGGTCGACTCTTGTTGCCCAAGCCACTCCACTGGTCGGTCGCGAAAATTTAAGGAGCCTCCCATCCGATCCATACCTTGCGACGACACGTCCGCGGTGGTTCACTGGATGATCATGGGAAGAATGGTTTAATAAGGCCTTAGTAAGGGAAACCAATGGTTTATGGTCCCGTAATAAGGCCTTGTTTCGTTGGGGGGGGGTGGCATTAGGGGGGTCCCCTTAGATTCCCATCAGATGATTACCCTCTAGAAAACTACTGCTAAGATATCCCACCAAATGAGAAAGCCGGAACATCATCGACTCAAATTCGTGCCGGCTGGCAGGCAGATATGTTAGTTCCCTGAATGGTAATTGATGGTTCAGCTTGTTGTTTAGGATTGATTTGTGTTGGTCGGTGGTTTGCAATCCAGAATTCCAACGACTTTCCGTGAAGGATCGTCCACGTGAGTTCACATACAACAAAGAAATGAGCCAAAACCCTCCTTAGACTGTTGACCGAGGATGGATTCAAAGTGTTTCAAGTGTTTCAAAATCATCCCAAAGCGTTGTGGGATCGGAGATTGATTTGTGATGCAACCAAAGAAAAGGCTCATGATAGATGCGCCTTGTTTGGAGCAAATCACACAAAAATATATCAGAATGTCATGACACCAACTGAAGTGTAAATTCTATCAAACCAGATTTTGTTGTTGAATTTCAATGTTAACCTTCCAAGTTCCTAAAATCAACAGCATCTTTAGAAGGGTTTCGGTTTCTCACGGTTTCTCCTAGAAAAGGCACCCTTTTTTTTTCGGGGTGGAAAAATGGTATTCACCTGGTGTTCCCAAGCCAAGCCATAGAAACCCAAATGAACCACTTCCTCCGGACTTCGTTCAACCACCTTTCGCCCCTGAAAGTCAATGGTTGGTTCAGATGTATTCCCTACTGAAATTGTCCATTTTGAGGGATGACATGTTAGTTTTCGGGGGTGTAAGTATGATGAATCTGTTTGTTATAACTTTTCAGGTGACCCCTGTCGCTTGAAATAATGAAGCTTGTTGTGTGAGATGCCAATACAATCGTATCCCCTTCTTGAAGGTTTTTCAAGTCTCTTAGCTCCTTAGCAAAAAATGCGACCTTTTTCTCGGTGTCCCCAACGTCCAATGGTTGCAGGAGTCAAACGTAGATCCCGAGATCCCTGGCGAAGTCGTTAAGGCTGGGGGCTTGGTGAAACAAAAAACGATCCTGGGTGTGCCAGTTGAGCAAGTTTCTTATGAAAAAATGTTCACCAAGTTCACTCTCACCCTGAATTGTCAGATCATATTTTTGGGGGTAGTTTCGATGGTGAAACCACTAGATCTTGAGGTTGGATGAGGTTCCCAGTTCCCGGACAAAGAGGTCTAAAAGCATGGAGGGTGCCATCCAGAAGCATCTCTAGATCGTTGCGTTGAAAAAAAATATATACATCATTGAGGCAACGGCAATAATGTCACCTTCCAAGTAAAGTCATCAAGACCCACAGTTGTCTTGAATGCACCCCATGTTTCAAAACACATCAGGCACAGCAAGAGATTTTCTGGAAGTGTCAGGCTTAGTTATTCCGCCCAGCTCCTGTCCTTGTTGCCATCCATCAAAGGAGGCCTCAGCCGATGCGTATTTCTAAGCATGGCCCTGCTGTTGCCGAACATATCCCACACCCCACAGGCGCCACGTTTCAACGTTTCCCCATTGGTCCAGCGGCTTGTGCGTTTTGTTCTGGCCACTGTAGGCAGGATGTTGGCACTGAGTGAAAAGCCTGAGCTTGGACACAGGCTCAAAACCTACCAGAGAGTCAAAGACACCAAATTTGATCTGAAGACCAAATTTGATCTGAAGAAAATACTAGAAGAAACAAAACTTACAGCAATACAGTTATACCCTCTTGAAATAGCATAAGCTTCAATTACCAACCTTCTAACCCCACAAGACAGACTTCTTCTGCAGATTTTGCCGTGCTGAGCTTTCCCACTGGAGCTCTTTTTGCACCTGTCATACCCGAGAACCCGTGACACCCCTAAAGTCTGTTGCAGTTTCCGTCTATAAGTCACCCCAAATCCTGTATTTATGTAAGTTGTCGGAACAAACAGGACCAGAAATCCCCGCATCTTGACAATTTGTATCTGAGTTTTTGGAACTTGAAAAATCATGATTCTCCAGTTTCAACATCTCTTCTTGCAGTTCTCCTGCCGGTTTCGGGTTACAGCTGCTAAACTTCAGGGGTTGTCTTCCAAAACCCTCAAGAAGCAACGGAAACAATTCATGTCATTCCACCTGACTCAGCTGTTCCTCGTGAAAGGAGCGGAAGACCACGCTGAAGCGGCGTTGTTGCTTCGTCAGCTGGATCTGAGCAACACAAAAAAATAACAAGGTAAGCACCTGGAGAAGCCGCAAATCAGAATATTGATCAAAAAGAACTCTTGGAAATGTGTAAATGTGGTTTTACAAAATGTGCGTATATATATATATATAGTGTGTATATATATATATATACATGTATTCATATAAATACATATATACATATACACACTTACTTATATCTACATACGTATGCGCGGTTGGAACATACTGTACACTTCTCGCAGGTTCTTTTCGAAATGACCTTGATTGGACACAAAAGTGGCCGGTACATCCTGTAGATATGGATACACACATACCCAAACACTAAATGCATAGTATATTTGCCTCCATTTCTTGAATTCTTACGGTAAATGTAGGTAAATATACCAGTGTTTTGGGATACAGAATTATCGAATCATCAAGAATGGAAAAAGGGGAAAAAAACTATTTGAGACTAGTAGCATACCAAATATATATATATACATATACGTATATATATATAAGGCCGTGAAGCAACTTACACCCGAGAAGTACACCTTCCTGATCCAGCTACTTGTGACCATCACTTCCTGGGGTGCCAGACCAACAAATTCCAAAAGGACGGAAGGATCTGATGACGTCCATAACGCATGATGTTCTGCGCTTCAGACTTTGCCGGATCCTCTTGCAGTTCCTCCTCTTTGAGGATCACCTCAACAAAATGTGGCCGCCAACAAAAATCGGGAGCCCAAAATGCTCGAAGGAAGGAATCCGGCGTTCACCAGTTTATATGGAGAATATCTCATTTTACATAGGGTTTCATAGATAACAGGTGGTTGTTTGGGATTTCTTCCATCAACATGTCCCAGGATGTTTCAGCATTTGGTTTCTCTGATGTTGGGCCTTCTTGATGTCGAAGGCCTTTGCCAATGCCTGGTACATTAGAACCAACGACGTCCCGAGGCCTAAAAGGCATGGAGCATGTGTTTCCTTCCGTGATAGTTTTCCATTTCGTGTTCCAACATCTTCAGTACAAACAGGTTTGAACTTCGTCTCAGTCAAATATACACCACAAAGAACGCAGGAAATTTTCTCTCCATTGGGCCTTATTGGAATGTTGCAAGTTCTTGATCATCTGGTCAAACATCGCCCGGAACCTCAGTGTTTCAAGGCCAAAAACAACGATATTTTCGGTTTGGATAAGGTTGGACATCCCCTTGACTTGTGGAAGCCGTTCAAAAATCCCTTCTTGAAGTGGAAAGACACATACACAAAAAGGTGGTGTTTTCGTATTGTTCCTCTCTGGAGTCAAGTTAAAAAAACATCGAAACACAATCTGCAATAAATCTCACCAACATACGTCACAACACTGCGCCCAAACATACCACACTCCACCCAAAAAACAGAAAAAAATCTCCAAACCTTCTCAACTTTTCCCCAAAAAATGCGGTTGTTGTGTCTTTTTCTCTTCGTTACATCCTTGGGTAATGTTGTAATTTTTTCCCCCAAAAAAAAAAAAGTTGTTTTTTGCACCCCAAAAAAAATCCCCCAAGGCAATTTGCTCCTTGGTATCCCCACTTCGACCCGGGTTCCCCAGGACATGTGAAACAACTGCGCTTTTCGGCGGCCAAACGAAGATTCTCCTCTCGCGCCTCTGGCGTTTTAAGGTACCCTGGAGGGAGGTAAGGCCCCGGCCTGCTGTTTAAACCCCCCCCCCTGTTGGAGCCATTTAAAAGGGGGATATACCCACCAACTACCCCACTATATAAGGTGTATAGTATATGGGGTTGATTATTAAGGGTACCACCATCTTCCCATCTTCCAAATGAAAAACGCTTAGATTGTGGCACTTTCAAAGATGATCATGGCATAATGAATCATATTTGTAATTTTTACCATGTATGGATCTCTCTACTAGGCACACATATGCTGGTGTATGTGTATACATATTTATCTCCAATCATATATATATGTATATATATACATATATACATGCAATATATCATTTATGTATTTTCATTGCCCAACGAATCCTTCAATGCTCATGTGCAGTAGCCAATGGACATATGGCGTCAACTGGCATCTTCGACCTTTAGGAGTCACGTCAGAGCCACTGGCCACACCTTGTCTTCCATTGTCTGATCCGCAGGGTAAGTTCTCGCCACATAGTCCGCGTACCTCCCGGGGTGAAATAAGATAAACCCCATAAAAATCATTAATCTTTACAGAAATTCCATACTAGGGCTGATTAGGCGTTATTCAAAAACTTCGGAAGCAAATCAAATGTGCAACATACATATCTCATAAATACATACATAGACCTATCTATAGAAATTGATGAATTTGGTAGCTCTATGTAGCCACCATTCCCATCACCAAAAAAAATTGTCAATACAGTTTTTTGTTAATAAAGAAAGAGCTCTCGAGAGGTTTGGGGATATACCCTAATATGTCAATTCTGGATACTTTTTTATTGGAAGAACATTTAGGATCATCAGGATGATCCACTCAAACGGTGGTTGGGGATTGAGGACCCCCGAAAATATGGTTGTTGGGATGATACCTGGCTGGCGGTCTCGAACATGGGTGGCTGGAAAATCACGAAAATCTGTAGATGTTGTTTCTATTGAATATGTAAAACATGAACATTAGATAGCATGAACAATTGTTGTGTTCAGACTCAAAAGCAAATAGAATAGCTCCAACAAAAGGAGCTATAAGACATAATAGATTTGACAAACACGTGACGAGCCTTCAATACTAGCCTTCCAAACTGTCAATCGCTTGCTTAGCCTCTAATCTAATCAAAGACATGTGCAACCAAACGCCACAAATCTCATCTCAATACCCCAAGACCTCTCCTCGGCAACTTCAACTTGAAACTTTGACCATGTCTCATGCGCATATGTTTAAGTCGACAATTTGTCAACATCAGCAACCAACAACCAACATCAACCAACATCAACTACACATACCGACACCTCACCGCAATTAGTGGAAAAAAGCAACAACAACAACAAAAAACAAAATGGCACCAACCAACCAACCAACCAACCAACCAACCAACCATCCAACCAACCCCAACCCCTGCGGGTTTCACCCACCATTTTGCCGCCCCGTTTCGTTTTCTTCGGCGTCACGTGATGAGCGAGGAATGCGGTGGATCCAAGGAGGGATCCGGCGACTCCAAGGTCTCGAGAAAGCCGGTGGATCCGTTGGAAAAAAAACGTCAAAAAAGCATGGCGATTTATAGATGTATGTGATGATATGTATATATAATATATGTATATGCATATGTGCGTATGTGTGATATATGTATATACAAAGGTGTATCTATATCTATATATATATATATTCATATCATTTACATCATATGCTAGAAGTATCATTATTCTGCTCTTCTTTTTCTTCCGTTCCATTATTTGTCACTCTTTTTCCTCACATAGTTTGTAAGATGCCAGCTCTTCTTTCAGTCAATTTTCTTGTCTTTGTCATGTTGTCAATGGTTTTCTGCTCTTATCTTCCTTTCGGTTGCCCATACTCGCACACCATCATATTGTAAATCTATGCTTGCATCTGTTCCTTTTTTATTTCATATGAGCTTTTCTTACATTCCTTGTCATTCCGTTCAGTATTCTTTAGAATCGCCTGTCTTTCATTAACGCAGTACCTTCACTCCTTGATTCTTCTCCATGTACGACAATGATGACAGTATTCCCCGCCAAACTCCACATGTCATATATGTAAATCTGAGCTACATGATACACCATCATCTGACCAAAATGACAGAAATATCTAAGTCTAAGTCTAGTGACATCTAAAAGGAGCCAAATCTCAAGGTTCCAAGGCATCCTAAGTGACGAGGATATGAGCTATCACCGGGCTGAGTGCCCCCGACCCATTCGCCACCCTCGGTGTCGATGGAGCCCCACGCTAGGTTGGACAAAGCCTTGGCGTTTTGGGCGGCCAAAAAAAGATGGATACCATCCAGTAAACTAACATAGCAATTGAAATCCACCCTTTCCAATAGGAAATACATCTACAAATGGTGGATTTTCCATCGCTATGTTAGTTTACTGGAGCGTAATACTTTTTGAATGGTGCAGTACTCAAAAAAAATGTAGAAGCCTTTGACCAAAAACAAACGCGATTCTAAGCTGATGAATGCACCGAGTGAAAAAAAAAATGCCGGTGGTGTTTTGCTGCTGGATGGGAGGTTTTACTGCTGAATCTGCATTTCACCTCCTGGCTGTGACTTTTTTTGAAAACCATGGGACTGTTTGCTGGGAGAGACTTTGATTGGACTTTTTTGGAGGTCAGATTCATGGCCCCCCCTCTGAAGAAGAGAAGCTCCAGAAAAAAATACTTCGATGAATCACAAGGATGTGTACATAAGGATGTATGCACCACAACTTGAACTTTAGCTGACGGTGAAAAACATTCACTTCAGATCCCCGGAAACACTTGCAAAAAACATCTTGATGAGGGATGTACCTGCACTTGAATGGCTATTTCAGGGAAGTACATCAACCCGAGATGAAACAGAGTTTAGGGAGGGCCATGATGGATGAATAGTTCTAGCAACTTGGATTATGTTCCATTCCCTACTGATGTGTTGTGCAGGTGTCCAATGTCATATTTCCTACCATCCTTTCAACTCTTTCTTCAGAGTTCCCGCACATCATTGAGTTCATCCTGTTTGTGCGGAAAAGGGCAACAGAGGGAGAGGAGGCCTTGACTGTTATCAGCTAATGATGGGTTGGTGATTTAAGTTGCTGGCCAATGTTGGGCACAATCTCATTCAATGATGTTTTTTTGCTGTAATAAAAGGAATGATTAGCTACATGAATGCAAGGAGGTTTCTACAGCGAGGATATACCTTAGAATGGACTGATCAAACATCCAACCCATCATTGACTGCCACTATGAGAAATACAAAGAAAGAAATGCTTCCGACAAGTATCCCTGTACATGTTGCATAAAAGAACTGCAACCAATCCTATGACACTATGAGCCCCATTTACGAGGAAACCATCCAAAGCTTCCCAAAAAAAATGCCACCCATCCCAAGTCCCACGAGGATTTTGTTTCGTACAGAATGCCCCCAAAAAAGAAATTCGCCTCTGTGTTACGACCTTGTGCGAGGTCATAAGTCATAATGGTGCCTTGGTGCGGCTTCCATTTGGTCCATTTGTGATCGAAAATCAGCACGCCAGTTGGCTTGGATACACTCCGGCAATGTTTAAGATAGCCAGCGCTGGAAGCTCCCCACCATTGTTTATGGTATTTGTTTCGCGGTATGACGGGGATTTTCCGTGGCGCCATGTTAGTTGATCCCGGGGGGTAAACGTGTCAATCCATCTCCCAGTGTCTCAAAAGCTCAGCTTGACATGTTTTTTTCAATGCTTGAATCTTTTAAGAAGCGATCTCGCCGGAAGAAGTGTATATAGATACACATGCCATCTCCCAAAAAAAATCGTGGGAAACGCTGCTACATGCCAAAAAATAGCACCATGTCTGAGTTTCCAAGCGCGGCAACGCGACATGCAGGACAAGCCATCGTTTTCGCTCATCCTGACGCCGGCTGGTGTTCGTGGAAAGCCAAGCGCTTGAAGGATCTAGCACCCAGACAGGATCAGCTCACCTTCTAAGATGAGGTTTCCAAAAAGTTTCCCCGCAAACAGAACGCTTGACGTGCTGACAATGACATGCTATAGTCTTGTTTGCCGGACACACTAAACATGATCATAACATTGGTGAATCTGTCCAAGACCACGGATGCAAACCATTGAGGTCTGTATGTGCCTGTGTGTGTGTATGATCCAATTGTTCAAGTGTCGAAAACATAAGTTGTGTGACGCGAATAAAGCAGACGTCACAGGTGACCGATGATTGCTCGTTCCGGCCCATAATCAACAAATCCTGCATAAATCATTAAGCCTCAAAGAAAAAGTTTCATTCCTCAACTCGTTCGTCCCTTCAAAGGTTTTGCTTCTGTCTGATGGATCTCTTTGGGAAACCGATCCAGAAGGAAAAATGACAGCTAGGAGTAGCTGATCTCCCATGACACAAACATGGTCAGTTCATCAAAAATGTGATGTCAACAGGTTTCTTGATGCCTTTTTTGTTACTATGCTGAGAAGTTGCCCCTAAAGAGAATGCGGGGATGCACCTTTCTCCCTTCACTTCTCAAATCTAAATCTGGGTTCTTCACAAAGCTGAAACGTTTTTCTCATGTTGGTGAGGTGACAAAGATCGCTGATGGTCTTAGATTGAAAAAATCACCCGTTCATCAAATATTGGGTATATGTCCCCGAAACTTTTGGGCTGAACCCCTTTTAAACATCTATCTGTCTATACGTGGTTTCCTTCACAAAAAATTTCCTGACTTTGAATCCACAGACAAAACGCCACCTCGAAGAGTTCCGCTTCACCAGGAAAGCTCGCTTTCTGAGCGGTTTTTTCGTGTTTTTTCGTGTTTTTGGGTGTTGGTGACGGGTTCAGGCCCCCGTTGAAAAAAACGTGAAACCGCAAAAAAAAAAGTAGGCCGGTGGTTGAAAGGTGATGAGGCTCCCTAATTCTTTGGTGATTGCAAAATGAAAAAGTAGAAAAAATGCGTGTGAGAGGATGTGTGGCTTGCCTTGGTGAGAGAGTAGGTGTTGAAAAAATCCATGCCAACAAAATGAATGTGGAACTCAGTAATGTCAGAAAATGGTTGATTTACTTTCGGGAAATGATTCAATGAGCTCAAAAAAATACTCGGACCAATCCTTTCATTGTGCAAGCGATCATTTTTGGGGGCTTTCCTATACCGTCTATATCCCCCAAAAATAAACTGGAATCACCAACCCAACACTTAGAAACTTCGGAAGGCCAACCGTTCGAGGCTACCAAATCTACTCTCCAAGATGACATCCAAGATCTACACCATGGTGGTAAAAGTTGCCAGCAGCGGGTTAGTGAAGGAATCTATTTCTTGTCCTGGCACCTATGCCTGTTGATTCAAAGGATTTTTTTTTTTGATAAAAAGGCCTCTCATCTCATTGACATATCTAGGTCCGGTCCTGGGTACAAATCTTTCTTCATCAACTTGAACTCTCTGCCTTTTTTTGCCCGTTGGCGATATTTTTCGGGTTGGGGAGGATGTTTTTTGTCTATTCTTCCATTTATCCGTTCCCCCCCATTCATTCACCAACCCATCATATCCTCCGACAAAGGTGGAGGATCAACCACTTCTAGACCACCGGCAATGGGATTAGGTACCTGGATGGCAAACACCAACCAGCTTGCTTAGCAGCTTGACCATCAACAAGGAGTGTTCTAATGGTTGAAAATTAAGAGTCGCTTCAAATCTTTGGTTAGCGATCAACATTTCAGTGATGAAAGTTCCTCTAGATTCAAAGAAAACTACATAAATTTCATTAGCAAACGACCACCCCCACAAACGGTAGAAAAGCATTGGCCACAATGGCTTTGTTTTGCCGTTGCCTTCCAAAAAAACACCAGTTCTTGGTCTTCCTTGAACGATCACATGGTCCACCTTTCTTTGGAGGGTGCAGTTTTTGGAACCATTCACACCAATGATCTCAAAGATGGCAGACTAAAACTAGTTGGTGGTTGAACCAACCCATTGGAAAAATATGCTTGTCAAATTTGGATCATCTTCCCAAGTAGGGGTGAAAATTTTAAAATAACTTTGAAACCACCACCCAGAAAATCTAAGAGTCTCGAGTTCAAATAGCTTCAAAAAGCTGTGTGTTGCCAGCCAACATCTTCATCCATTCAGCTCGCACCTGAGCCTCTTCGGCACCTACAAGGAGAAGATGGGTGTGTTTTGGTGACCGTTTGGAGGAAATGAACAGTAAAGGATTCCCAGTCCATGTTCTGCAAACATGATGGTTCTTTTTTTGGATACTGAAGCTCGAATAAAATTTTGAGAATCTGGCGCCCCTAGCGCATACTGTGGCGGATCTTCCATCAATGAAATATCAAATAAACCATTCTGGGTGGTGACTCTTGTGACATGGACCAGGAGTCAAAATTCCGTCCGCCGTATCTGAATATCTAAACCTACGACCCTTTTTGATGTGTATATATGCTGTATGCTGTATCATACTTTTGAAAGAGTCATGAATCAGTGCCATGCACCCAGCAACTTCTATTTCGACTGAGGAATGTTCATGACTTGCATCTCCTCTCCAGTTTGAAAGAACTCATTCCCATGGGGCTTCACGATAGAATGTCACTGACAGAAAAACTACCCGCTAAGGAACTAACGCATCCCACCATGGGATTTGAAAAATCATCTTCAGAAGTGCCTTGAAAAGAGGATAGTATGTTAGTTCTCGGGTATATAAAGATGGCCTATAGCCTATAGCGTCGATTTTTTGCAAATCAAAGTCTCTCAACCAAAATTCAACCGTTTTCATGGCTTCCTTAAAGATGGCCGCACCAGGGGGGCCGAAATATCATCCTCAACCAGCCACGCGGCCTTCGCCACCGGCCATTTGTGCCTCTGAGACAGCTTGGGTTCAACCATCCCCCCAACAGAAAGATGAAACTTTCTGAGAAAATCAAGATAGTACACCCCTGAAGTTTAACAAATCGTTCCCTGAAAACGGATGGTTGGAAGACGATCCCTCTTTCCTTTTGGGTCCCGGTCACTTTTCAGGGGCGAGCTGTCTGTCAAACTTCCTGGGGGTGTAAGTTGGAGGTAGATTCCTTAATGAGAATAAAATATCTTCCTTACTGTTGATGGAAGAAATCCCAAACAACCACTTGGGATGTCTAAAACCTGGTAAATAATGGGATAAACTGCCAACCTCAACTGCTGAGTTTACCGGATTTCTGAGCCCCATCAACAGTATGGAAAGGAAAAATTCATCTTCCCAACTACCTCTGACTACATTTGGTGGATATTTCCAACCCCGAAAACACCATTTTGGCGGACACAGGGTTCCTTGGCATGTATTGTATATGTATATATATATATATATATACATATATATATATATGTGAAAATGTACATATATACATGAGAAAAATCAACAGGAAAACTCAGTCCTCCCTACTCTTCAGGGATTTTCCAAAGTCTCCATATGAAAAATCAACTGCTGTCAAAGCGTTTTGAAATCACACCAACTGCTGCCAAAGTTCCCACAGTCTCCCTGGACGATTTCTCCCCGTAAATACGGGCTGCGAGCCAAACCGAGCGCCAGGTGCATTTAAAGTTATTTTTGCCACCAGGTGGTGGCCCTTCCAGAAGCGACAATCCAACTCTTTAGGAAGGATGCAAAGGAGGGTAGATCATGAACACAAACGGTTGAAGAGATAAGCTGACCTCATGCTGATCATTGTTTTCGATCTCACTCTACAGTATAGTTGATCTTTGAAAGCTTGAATACCATAGGGGGAGATCAAGAACTTGCCATTATCAAAAAACAATGTACTTATGTCACCAAGAATTTATCTTACGAAAGAGTCCTTTCACAGCCCAACACTACCCAAGATTTGGAACATCCACCCACCAAAACTCGGGAATACCTTCAACCCAACCCCATCCAGAAAAAAAAAACATCAGCTGAAATAAGCCACCCAAAAACCCATTAAGTTTCTTAGCCCATGAAATCAATTGGATCTACCCCCCCCCCACCCAGGATTCCAGTAACAAATGAAGGGTTGGATTGGGATTATATAACTACCAAAATATCTATGAATCCTGGTGGTGACTGGCATCCTGGCATCCTGACATCCTGGGTTTCTGGGGCTACATCCAAAATATCAACTGCTGCTAATCTGGGGGGCACCTCTAACCATTGGTATTCAGACCTCATTGGGCTGGTCGGCCTACTGCGTCCTCTGCGAGAGGCCGGGACCTCAGCTCTGGCAAAAATCAAAGACATCTACATATCGCCACAACAAAAATGATCGAAATAACTTTATGTTGTAAAGATGTTCAATCATCTTGATGGAGATTTGAGATGATCTTTATTAAGGTGTTTCCTTCAATGGTGGTACCCCCGTTTCACACCCCAAAATGATCATGTTTAGTAGGAAAACCCATGTTTGTTGGGTACCACCATTTTAGGAAACCCCTTTCTGGAGTTTTGGCCTTCCTTCACTCATCGAGCGTTGGCTCCCCCGACACTATTGACTCCTCTTCCACTCAGCACGGCCGGTGGCGGTGGCAAGGTTCCCGCCTTGGCTCACAGGTGACAATCGTCATGCAGGAAGGTTCCATGGGGATCTACCAGTGACCAAGATTCATGTTTCGCAACATTTGGGGCCCTTTTTTGGAATTTACATACCCTCCAGGGAACGATCACATATCCCACCAAACGGGAAAATTCGGAAAATCATCATCTTCAAAATGCCATTTTTGGGGGATATGTGATCGTTCCCTGCAAGGTAGATCAAGTATCAGGATTGCAAGTGTCAGCCTGGGAGATGCAATCAAAAATCTTCACATTTGGCCGAGTGGAAGCCTCCGATCTTCTCTACCCATTGTCGGAGAAGTTACGAAAAAAAATCGGGCTTAGTAAATGCGATCGTTTCCTGCACATATCTGCACACTCGAAATTCAGACATGAAGTCGTAAAAACGGGGGATATGTTGTGTAGTTGTGGAATTTGGTGATATGTCGATTGCAAAAAAGATGAGACCTAAATTCCCTACCTGCAACTCGCAGGTAAACGCTTGCAAGTGGTGAGGGGGAATCCACCACCCAGCTCCACCAACCAAAAATTCAATACATCGATTCTAGATCTGATACCCACCCCGAGGGGTGGGGGGGCAACTACCATTTTGAAATATGCATGCATGTATGAATATGTATGTACCATTGAAACTGCTGCCGCCACCTAGACATAAAGTATAGTTATAGATATGGATGCAAATGTAGATAGGTCATAGATATTTGTTTCTATATATATATATCATATCCATTCCATATTGTGTTCACCACAGAAAAAAACTTCACACATCCCACATTCCTTCACACCCCCATCTGTCTCTCCACCTGCGATGGCCGTCCATCCGAGGTCGCTCGTTCACTTGGAAGCTCCTGCCTGAAAAGGAGGTGATATGAGGTCGCTGGTCCCACCGAAAAACCACAGAAACAAGGCGTTAATAGCCGGCCTTGATTAAGGGAAACCCATGGTTCATAGGGCCGGCTAGTAAACCCGAAAATTTCTGTAAAAGGGGTCCTTGAAGGTGAGGAAAAAAACAGGGACGAACATTTCAATAGGAGATACATCTGAACCAACCATTCAGGCGTTCAGGCGACATTCGTTCGTTACTATAGGTTTCCGGGGAGTATCATAAAAAAAATGGTTGTGCAGTACAACTAGAAACAACTAGCATAGATTTGTGTGGATGGGCCATGGGCAAGCAAAAGCGGCCTATCCTAACTATTAGCCTTGTATCACCTTTCTTTTTGGGGTGACTCCAAAAAATTAGGAAACGCTTGGTGAACTTTGTTTGCATTCAACTTGATGATCCGGATTCTGAAAAGATTTGATGCTTCTACCCTGGAAGTTTCATGCCATCTACATCACTTAAAGATGTGAAGTCGGACCATTGTATCCCAGCAACTGCACCTGATGCAAAAAAACAAGCAGTCTAAGTAACATACATACATTTATGTGTATATATATATATACTGGTGTACATGTGTGTATATATATATACACAGCCGTGTGTTTGATTCATGGCATTGTTACATTAGGTACAAATCCACCGAAAATGAAAAAATGCTAATCAAATGCTAATCAACACCACTAACAAAATGCTTAGTATGGAGTCTGGAGGCTCCCAGAGTGGAATACTTTCCACAAAAAGTCCAAGCGAGGCAGACTTTATACCTTTTATCGTCACCTGTGAAGATGCAGACTTTGCCAACTCTTGGATTTGCTAAGTTATCTTGCAATGCCTATGGAGATTGGCTTGAATCATGGACTCAAACATTTTTTGTGCATGCTGTTCTTCTTACGCTTCCCAGAAAGTTGGTCACTAAAACAAAGGGCTTAATAAGTTTATTCGAGTTTGCGAAGGGTTTTTTTGGTTTCAAGAAAAGTCTGGGGAAAGATTGAAAACAAATCCATTCACACTAAACTCAAAAATGATACCCCACAAAAACTGACATAGCCCCCGAAAAAAATTTGCCGGTTGGAACATGATTCATTTCCTTTTGAAATGGTCCCCTTTTCAGGAACATTCCACAATTTTCGGAGCAGGTATGTAGCAAAGATATGGATAAAAGCCCTAGAACCCAAATGACCCATATCTTGGGAGATTTCAACCCATAAAGCTCCCAAAAAAAAGAGGTCAGTTGAGTTCTAGGAAGATCATATACCCTCCCTTTTCAGCTAACATAGCCCTTGGTTTCAGGGAGGGTATAACTCCAACCTCCCCCTCACTTAGTGACTTAATCTCACCTTTCACTCCACCCACCGTGTCCACTTGCACCTCGAGTTCCAACTATTCAACCCCGCAACCTACGGATGCCACAAAGGTTGAGGCGCCGAAAAGTGGTATGGTTTTTTTCCCCATAAACGACCACCAGCCATGGAACCCATGGAACCGAAGCGTGAATGCACAACTGGGGATTGAAACGCTGTTTTTGGGGGGGGGATTGATATTTTTTTGTTGGTCTTTGTGTGGATAAAAAGATACATGTGAAATACGAGTTCACGGGGCATTGGATTTTTGAAACAAAAAAAATCAAGAGATTTGCCCAACCAAAGTCAAGTCACGGTCGGGCACCTCTAAATTGAGCCGTGGTACAGATGCGGGGGGAACTTCTGGTAAGACCTGCAACCACAGAAGTTGAAATCCATCAGGAACTGGGTGTTTCCCTTGAAATTCAACGACATAAAACTGAAAAATAAAAAAAAATGCAGCCCCACTTCCCTGCTTGCAGGGATATTGTTTGTGCTCCCATAAAATGCTGGTGAATTTCCCACATCGGTCATCCTTGCTGAAGGTCTGGTCTGAGAACCCATGCTGGTGAGACCAAGGTGGTGGTGGTCGGCTCCAATGGTAAACTACCTGGAAACAACATCGAAAGATCTTGAGAGTTGTTCCCTCCCTGAAACTTAAGCAGCAAACGCACCTGAAAAATGGATGGTTGGAATATATATATCAGTTTCCTCTTGGGAATGGCCTATTTTCATGGGGCGAACTTTTTTTTGTTTCAGGGAGGGTAAGAGGCAGAGCTTGCTGTTGAGAGTTGTTACTGACTGTCTTTTTTTGTTTGTTACACTGCGTCTTACAACTTGAGCTTGAAAGATGGGAAGGAAACTTCAAGCTGTACATCACAAGAACCAAAAGATATGTAGTATCATAATATCCATAGAGTAGATGCTAGTCCAATAAAAAATCATGAACATAGATCACACCAGGGGTGCATCTATTTAAAAAAAAAACACAAAATGAAATTTAGTACCCTCAAAAAAATACGGCCGCTACTGCAACCGTGCCTGAAAGCTGATCACTCTGTGCCTGGCCGTTTCGGTCCAATCTGTCGATTCATTGGTTGATTTTTTTGTATAGAATAAGCGTTTTAGAATGCAAATCATCAGTTGGTGTAACGGTGTACCTGTTAGTTTTGAGTCTTTTTGTCACTCATGACTCATGACCATTTGTCAAATAAATCACTTAGAAACATCAGATCGTTTCTTTTTATTAGGTGTGTCACTGAAGGTGGATCGGCCAAGCAGGTCGCTTGCTTTTTTTTTGATCCCAAAAAATTCACTGGAGGAAAAAACTTATTGGAAAAGCTAACCTTACATGTCGAATCTAATCACATCATATACAATCATAATACATGTATACACTGTATGCAGAGTTGATTTATAAGGACCTTTTACAAACCTACCTTTTGGTATCTGTGCCATCTATTTTCACCCTACAAGTTAAGGTACATCATATGATATATGGTAACCAGTCCCTGGTTATCTCATTGACCCATCAGGTTTGATCATTTCAAGTTGCGCCTGCGGCCATAGAGGGCCTAGGCCCATATTGAGGCCTGGCCGCACCCGACATTCATCAATCCCTGTCACTTGTTACAGGCGCGTCACCAAAATGGGTGTCATTTTTTCGTGAATTTCAGCAGAAACATCACCATGGAATCAAGCAAGATGGAATCAAGCTAAATCTAAACCTTTATAGCTGTTTTTGAATAGAGTGACATAACTTTGGCATGCTTGGTTTGGATTCAAAACCATACTGTGTTTTTTAGAAAAAAAAAATGAGCTGGAAAATGCCAGGCACGTGCCCGGCACTGCACCCCTCGTTCGTTCAATTCATAGTGATTTGATGCCTCTCCCGACGGGCGGACCTGCAGGATGATAGCCATTTTTTCGTCGACCTTGATGCAGCTGAATAGGCAGCTGAATGTACCAAAAGTTTGGATTTGGGTCCTATCACCAGACAAATGGCGTCTACAAATGGTGACAATTAAGAGATGTTATTGTCTCAGTGTGAAAAGGCACGCATGCGTCTTCACAAAGTTCAAACCTTTACCAAGCAAAAAACCCTTGCCAACCAAGAACCCAAAGTCAGGAAAATGCAAAGAGAAGCTTGCCATCAAAGCTCTGCTTGGTTGGTAGCCACATGTGCAAGTTGCCTTGACTTAACAGGCTCCACTCTCCAAAAAAATAGGAATCAAATCATCAAGTATTGTAGGCTTTCTTGTTGGAATCAAAAGATCTTCATCGGTTGCTTCTGTGCTATTGTAGTCTGTGTATTTGTGTATATCTTCACCCAAAAACTCCAAATTGAGTTTTCCCACGTTCAGCTGCTTCGCCGCCTCCAAGCCTACCCAAAAACGAATGAGTGGCTGGAAAACCCAGCATGAATGTTAGATGTATCCCCCTACTAGTGATGGTGGATTTTCCAGCCAGTCATGTTAGGTTTTCGGGGGGTGTAATGAAGTTTGCATCAGTTTCGAAATTTGATAGTTGATAATTGATAGTCTTTTTTCTTGTGGTGTTTTGTTTTGGTCGCATCCCCCTTTCCAAAGAATCAAAAACCACATGTACAGTTCCTGGAAGGTTATCCCTAAATCCCAAGATCTGGAGCCGCGGCATCCACCTCGATTGGGCGTCTATTTTTCAACAAATGTTTTTTTGGTGGAGGTAAAAAAACAAAAACATCACATCCAAATCGCATCCAAAAAACGCGATTTGTTCCAAGGAAACGTCAGAAAAGAAATTATATTTTTTCCATTTCCGTGCATCAAAGTCAGGGACTTGCGCATCCATGCAAAATGTAGTGAAAAAAATCTTGTGAATATGCCTTGGATAGGCCCAAAAGGAAGCATTGACTGATTAGAAAATGCCACTAAAGAATTTTAAAAAAACTTCAAATGTCCAAGAAATCTGTGGTTTTCCCTATCTTCCCCTAGTTTCATGGCTACCTCTCTCCAACTGCTCATCTTGCGACACCTAAAACAACACCCCCCAAGACAACCCCAAGGCCTCGGCAGAGGTGCTGGTGCAGTATCCAATTCCTATCAACCATAAAACTGAAGGATTTGCTGGTGCATATTTTTTTCCACCCAAAACATCGAATTGTCGAATATTCGGAAGTCTTTTGCCCAGTTTGTGGCAGTGAGAATAGAAATTGAAAATGTAAACAAAACCCAGGACTTTGTGAAGGGTCTGTGTTTTGTGTTTCGCGGAAGGCGACCAAAGAATGACTCCCCATGTGTATATTTCACTATTTATCTATCTACTGTATCTATTTATTGAACTCGTTTTGCTTTTCTATCGATTCATTTCTTCATTTCTTCATTCATTGATGTGCATTTAGTCAGTTATATACTTATTTTGACATAATGTACATATGTAATCAGGTATTAATATACATATATATACATTCATAGGTACATGAACAGTATATATGTATATTCTGATTGATTCATTCATTCACTCACTCATGCATTCGTTCATTCATTCATTGCGACTCCTTACATTACAACCATTAAACAATGTGGCACCATAGGCCAGGCACCGGAACACAGGATCTTTTTGTTCCTCGCCCAGCCGTCCGCAAGTTGTGGCAGAGCCGGGTGACGTGCGCCCTTAAAGAGCTACATCGGCTAGAAAACCAAAGGCAAAAGCAAATGCGAAACTGAAAAAGGCCCATGGTCTCTTGCCATCTCCAAAAAGAAAAGGAAAGCTTATTGGGAGTAAAAAAAATGCTGCGTATATAACTACAAATGGTAAATATATACCCGAATCATCATTCAAGAAAAATGACACCGCAGAATCACTGAAAAATAACCTGTTCTTCGGAATATCTAACAAAAAAACGTCCATGTTTCGGATCCGACTTCAAAGTTTTCCCTTTCATTTTGGGTTTGCAACAGCCTTGACCATGGCGGGCACACTGACGGGAGGCAGCCATAGATTGGGCATGGCACTGGGCACTGTCTGTGGGTCATGGGATGCCCTCCAAATACAGCATTTCTAGGAATAATCATCCCTAAAATGGGATTACATCCCCAAAATGGGATGTTCAGAGGGAGTTGAACACTGCTGTATGTTGCCTTACTCATTTTCACTAGTGAGTAGAAAACGGCCTATTCAATCATTTTGTTGCAGGCCTCCAGAAGTGAGTAGGAAAACAGAAATGGAAACGAAAAAATGTGATTGTGCGTGAAATACACCATGAGAGGACAGGACTTCAATGTCACACGCACAACTGATTATTATCCAGCTATGGTTTTACCTAACTATACATCCGGCTACAGGTCTTTATTTTCTGCCTCCTGGTTGCTAAAGGCTTTGAAGGGATTATAAACCACCACTTCGCACCATGGTGTGCACAGAACTTTTCCTATCTCTCAGCTCTGGTCAAGATCAAGTGAGGAAAGTTGAACGCATTCGCGGACAAGATATCATACTAATTCAATGGAAAATGTAACAACAAATAGACAGCATTTCTCGCAACATAGGTTGGACCGGCAGTTCTGAACCTCCTACAAACATCTTATATAATATAAATCTCCAAATAGTCATTGAAACTGCTGATGTCAGTCGTCCTTTTCATGTGGGCAAATGCACACACTGTTGCATGCCCTAAAAGCCCAGGCGTCATGCGAGATCCAAGAAGCCACCATCTTTTTTGAATGTCGGGCGACGGGGCGTGAAGCCACGATCTTTTCTGGAGCATTTTCCTTTACCAAAGTTTTCACAAGCATTTGTTTTTGTTGTTGTTTTTTTCCTCCGGGCTGTGTTTTGTGGAGTATTCGGGAAGATTTGCTTCAATCTTCTTTGGCAATGTGAAGTGGTACAGATTCCCGTTACTTTTCTTGTAATTGACCCCAATTCATCTAACATACACATACCTGTCCCAGAGGTGTGTCAGGGGTTACATGGTCCATTGTCTATGCTTGCTCCTTCCCTTCTGAACTCCAATGAAAGGTGACGGAAAAAAACACCAAAACCCCCCAACCCTCCCCTTGGTTTTCCTATCACAAAGGCATAGTGGACTTAAAGACCTTCAACTCATCCCATGCTGTCGACGCATTCACACCCAACGTTGTCGCTACCCGAACGGGTGAAAAGTGACGCGAGCTGTCAATTTACTTCACCCGGACGGCGAATTAGCGGCTGCCGCGAGCCTTTATGAAGCTTTCTGCTCGTTTAAAAGGTCAGATGTTCAAAAGCTGGAGGTTGATGTGTATAAACAGATGTGTATATATCTATATACCTATAGGTCTATGTATATGTATGTCTCTATATATATATATATANACCCCAGGCCTTGTTTCTGCCTCACAGAGGCAAGACCTCACCAGGCCTGGTTCCACAAAAGACCCCACATCTTCAACCTTAAACCTTTTAAGGTGGTTCTTCCACGCGCACCCGACTGGCCCATCGCACCAGATGGGGCCGCACTGACCTACGCAAGTAGGCTAAATTGTCCTGGGTGGTTTGAGGGAGGGCAATGGATGCCATTGTAGTTTGCGCTTCAGCAATGTAGAGTTTGCAGGTTTTTATATGTTGCCAACGTCCTCGAGTCATTGTTTGACTAAAGGAACCTGTGCATCTGAAGAACCAGGTAGCTCCTCCACGCCTCAGGCTATAGGGCAAATACCTAAAAGCCTGCAAACCAAGTTTAGCCTTCATGGCATTCCACTTAGTGCGGAAGGCTGCTGGAGACAAACCTACCAGAAAGTCGCCTGGATATTTTTGAATAAGCAATTGTTCAATCGCCCATATGCTAGGGCGGTCAGAGATGAGGACACTCTCATCTTGTATCAGGCGGCGCTGGCCACCTTTTGTCTGGTTTAGGAGGAGGACAAAACCAGATTTATTGCGATAACAATCGGAGGCACGGAGCTCCAGAAGCTCACCAGTTCGCAACAGACCATTGAATGCAATAAGGCACCCCAAGGCCATCTGGCGTTCTTGTAAACGTAAAAAGTACCCTAGAAAAGAAAAGAGGGTGTCCAAATCAAGTGGGATTGCTTGACATGGCAATTCCAGCTTATCCCAGGTAGCTTTTAATTTCCAGCTCCTGGGAAGATGTTTCTTGAGGGGTGGCACAAAATACGTCAATGCAGCTAAGGTATAAGCAGCCATGCTCTTTGGTTCACCCAAGTCCCAAAGAGTTTCGAGGTATTCAGCAACCACCAAATCGTATTCATCGATGGTGAATGGCCATGATCTGCCCAATTGTTGCAGATAGTCGCCAAATAGGTTGAAAGACTCATTGTATCGTTCCACGGTGAATTTTCTAACAACGTTGACCTCTAAACGTCCAAGTCTACGTCTTAACTGCTGTCTCTGGTGCTTTGAGGATGTGGCTATTATGGATGCCTTTCGTACCATCTTGATGGAGCATCAGACGGGTTGAGGTGTGAAAGCACCCAACCCAGCAACGGCCAAGTGTGAAGCACCAGGAGCAGCAAGTTATAACGATGTAGACTTTTTCGCAACTTTTTAGACGACGTGCGCCCTTTGGCAGCCACCCCAAGGACTACCTGAGAGTCAACCAAATGTATAAAACGAGAGTGGAACAATCGTAGAGTCTTTGCCCTGTAACGCACCGAATGAAACAGGGCCTCCATTTCCAAAATATTGATGTGGTCTTGAAAACGCCAATTCCACCCCTTGACTACCTTCCATTTCCATTGTCTGGCATCTACAGCTGTGCGAGGTAGACGATCAGGGCGGAAGAAGCTCATTGTGTCGACATGGACATCAGTCCCTCGGAAGGACACCTGCTCAATGAGCCTCATGACCAAAGCAACTTCTGCCGGTATTTTTCCTGCCAGCGGGTACCTGACTGCCTCGTACTGTTGTTCCAAACAGTCAAGCCATGTGTCATCACCTTCTAGTAATGATACTGTCCCATGACCAGTGTAGATTTCTTTCTGACACTTTCGAAGCTCCTCTTTTAACTCTTCGACCACCTTCTCCAAGGTGAGGACTCTTAGTTGGGGAATCTTTCCCAGCAGGCATGCTCTAAGGAGTCCTGCGAAAACCGTAGTATGGAAGGAGTTTCCCAACATTGAACATCGCTCATCTTCTGAAAGGTTCTTCTTCCTCAGCCTGGTATGACCAGGAGAGAAACCCATAAGAGACTCGCGCTCACTAGCACAAGCTACACGTAAGAACCCATTCTTTTCCATGCAGTACTCCTGCTTATAGGTGTAAGGAGGGTACCGGTGGAGGTCACTAATCCACCTAGATCGTGCCTCCTCATCAGTGTGGTGCAGCCCTGCAGGCTGAGCTGGAGGCTTCCCACGAGGAATGGATCTAGTGAAAGTTGGGAGACTGCATGCATCATCCTCTGACATCCACCTCCAGCCTGGAGCTACCCAGAGGGAAGGATCCTCTTTACTGGCAACCAAGTGACAAACTTGGTAATTTTCACCAGGCTCGACCAGCCCGCTGTCCATGAAATCTGGGTCCTCGGAGATCCAAAAGAACCTCGGACAACGCACAACCGAGCAACTCCCACTGCACATCAGCCATTGCTGCCACCCTGTGCATTCCCTGAAAACCTTCTGATCTTCACTATCACACACAACGTTTTCTGCAACACCCAGGTGCCACATTTCTCTTTCTCCTGCTTCCTCTGCAACCAACTTTGTCACCCTGTCCAGCTCAAAGAACAATCCGGACCTTTCGTCATCAAAATGCCTCCTACCACTGCTGAGCTTTGAAAGCCCTTGGCATGGGCTGCCTCCACTTTGAATGACGCCACGTGCTTCAGGATACCTGTTGAAAAAACTGCTTTATCTCAGCCTTTCCAACATTCCTAATGTCTTTCCACACTTCCACACCAGGAAGGTAGTTACGAAGAATTGTGAGGCAGTCAGCATCGCACTCACATACAGCACACTGAAAAGTCCGCAATCCCAGGCGTTCTAAGGCTCTGCTCATCCCTCCTATTCCTGCAAACCACTCTATAGTGATGAAGTTTGCCTCTTCGAAGGAATCACCAATCCCACGAATGAAGCAGCCCAGCTGACCAAGTGGGCTGACCCCTGTC
Source organism: Breviolum minutum Mf 1.05b.01 (assembly GCA_000507305.1). Taxonomy (NCBI): domain Eukaryota; class Dinophyceae; order Suessiales; family Symbiodiniaceae; genus Breviolum; species Breviolum minutum. The sequence goes on along the minus strand of DF243136.1, from coordinate 16,786 downwards.
TAGATACAAAGCCCCCCACCAGTAGGCGATGCATCGGAACAAGTGACCTTGCTCAAAAGCCTTGCCCTCAAGTCGGTGTACGCTAGGGGGAGGGTACACATCAGAGTGAACCATTCGTCCACCTCCCCAGGCATCAAAGGTCCTCCCGCATGAAAGTTGTTTATCCTGTCCCAACTAATGTCCACCAAGCTGAAAAGTGGCCTCCGGAACTGAACAATGTGAACATATTTACCCAACAGAATTTGTACCCACTTGGTGGGGACCTCTTGGCTCATCATGTAGAGCCCAAGGGTAATAAAATCCAGCCCACGTGCCGTTGTTATTCCCAAGCGGCCTCCTTCACCATCTACAAAAGCCCCAAGCTTTTCACACCTCAGCTCGCGGCTAGTGGCTTTATCCTCTGAGAAAGGAACACCCAGAGAATTATATGCGGCTTCCATTGCACTTTGAAGCTCGGGGACACTACCCAGTCCTCCGCCCGATTTCAAAAGCCACTCTTCTGAAACTATCTCCATGAGCGTCAGGTCATCAACATAGAGGTTCCAGTAAGTGCTGCATGCTTCTGTGGCCTTTTCCGGGAGAGGGTTTTTCCCGATGAATTTCCCTTTCAACTGGGAGCACCCTCTGCTCCAACGCCATGTTTCGGTGCATATGTTGCATGATGGTCACCGCAGCAGCCCACCCCATAGGGAGGACTTGTGAAGCTATAAAAACTTCTCCATCTGGATCTCCTGGCAACCCCAAGGCCCTTCGCTTCAAAGGCTTTCTGAAGGCAAAGTACCTAGCCCAACATGGGGGCAATCGAAAAAGGTAGAAGGCTGCCACCAAATCATCACCTGATGACAGCAGCACCTCGCCTTTCCTAAGGCAAAAGCCTTGCCATTTTGACGCCCCGACCAGGGACCCCACCGCCCCGGGAAGCATCCTGTGAACCGCATTGGCCGCAGGAAAATCCATGATAAGCCGTAATACTGGCTTGTTCAAAGCGGGATCACCAACCCACTTATTTGGTTTAACAACACCAAAAGCACCATTTAAGATTTTCTTTCCCCTACAAACTGCAATGTTGTCAGGCTCAATGATGGTAGCCACCCCTCGCCTTACCATTTCAGAGGCAATCTTTTCCCACTCAGTAGAAGTACACCTTACCACTGCATGGGGGAGGGGGTCAGGGACTACGTCATCATTAAGCCTACTCAACTCAGCATTTTCCAAATGCTTAGCCACCCAAGCGTCACAAAACAAGGGGGCATATAAAACCCCACCCGTACCAGGGGGAGGTAACCCAGGTTCCACTTGCTCCCATGTTAGCCATCTAGCTTTCTCGACAACATCACCTGAGTAACTAATCCACAAGTCACGAATTCGGGAACCCCAGGGAACAACAGGCCTACGAATCACCTCACTACTTAGTCCATCGCCTTTCACAAACCTAAAAGCATCATCAAGCAGACAGTCAAGCGCTCCTTTTTTCAGCGGGCTCCGGACGTCCATCACTGTCTCAGTGGTGAAACCTCTGCTCCTATTGAGCACTACTACCATAAGGCCACACCAGGCCAAAGGACACAGCCTCCAGCTGTCCTTCTTTTTCTGTTTGTTGTTGCACTCCTTTGTAGCCAGGTAGCCAAATGCTTGTTGAGTGAAACTGTTTGCAGCAAAATGCTGCAGGGCCTCCTTGCACGCCATGGTCAAGGGCAGTGGAAATGGGTCACTGCCAGACCTCTTACCATCCACTCCAACGCCCGCAGGTGAGTAGAGAAGTCCTCTCTCCAAGACCCGTACGAGCATCAACCAGGCTTCGCACAATTTTGTGGGTCAACGCCATGACATGCAAGGGCCCTTCTCCTTGGTCCCTTAGTTTCTTCCGCCAGACCGAGAAGAGGAACCCTTCCCAGGCTTCTCCCCCCGCTGGTCCTTCTGGCCTTTGTCCTTTCCTTTGTTCTGCTTCCCTTTTCCTTTTCCTTTGCCCTTGCCTCTGCCTTTTCCTTTGCCTTTTTCTTTGGACTTCGCGCCCCCTTTCACGGGCTGTTTTTCTCTTCTCTCTCTGTCGCTTTCCTCGGCCTTCTTCTCCTGGCTGTCGTCTATGGGATCTGCAAATTGTACTCGGCCGAACTTTCCTTGGGCAAACTTCTTTCTCTGCTTTGATCCATGTGGCCTCCTCACCAAGGGACTGCGTGTCCTTGATCGCTTCTCCCCCGGGCTGTGTTTGCCACTGCCTGAGGTCAGGGGACTGCCAGCCCCTGACACACTCTCGCTGCTGTATGGGCTCAGACCTTGGCGAGGAGGGCTCTTTGGTGTAGCCTTCACACCCTTCGGGTCCACAGGCCTCTTCGCTGGCCCTGGTTCGATCCTCTCCTTTTCTTTTCCTTTCTTGTCTTCCCCACCACCGGCACCTTCAAGATCCCCGGCTTCGGAGGGCCTGCTTTTGGTGGAGTAGCAGGAGCCCTTGACCCCATCGCCTTTGGAGTGGTTCCGGCAGGCTGGCTGTCGTCTTTGGGTGGCGTCACCCGAGGTAGTCCCACACCAGACTTCCCCGCCTATTTCCTAGCCCGCCTTCTTCTTAGCAGCAGTTTTCTCTGCTGCAGTGCATGCCTTGTAGCAAAGGCACGTTCCTGATCTGTTGTCAGGGTAGCTTTGGGTGGGGGGATTAATTCCTGGTAGTTTGCTACCCCCCACCCTTCCGACAAACTGGCCTCTACGGCCTTCATTCTTTGCATTAAAAGGTCACCCAGACCTGCAAAGTTCTCCTCCATTAGGAGGTCAAGCCCCTCTGCAAGAGTGACCAACTCTCTTGCATTCCTCATACCAATTGAGGCCGGTGGGTGCTGATTGAACAGCACCTGGTTCAAGTAGGCGGAAACCTTTTGTTGTCTCCATGCCCTCTCAGGCTCTCCCTCAGAACCTGCACGAGCTGCCATGAACTTTGACATTTGTTCAAGGCCTGATCGAAGCAATCTCCCCGGATGCCTCTTCGCCTTTTCCACAAGACTTTCATATTTTGAAGTCTCATGTCCATAGAGGTCGTCTTGGCTGTTTGAAGACCTCGACCCAGACGAGGACCCCCGGCCCCGCCTGTTGCTCTTCTTGACCTTTTTCTTTTTCCTGTCGGATAGCTTGACACCCTTGTTCCTTGCATCTTTCTTCGGACTCCTTGAATCCTTACAAGACTTCTTTTTCTTGTCCCCACCACGGCCTGGGTCACTACCAGGACCTCCGTCACCTCTCCTCTTCCTATCCTTCTTCCTTGCTGGTGCAATGACTGCACTACCACGAACTTTGGATTTTCTTCCAGAGCTCGATGAAGCATCACGCTTCCTCTTCTTTCCTTTTTCTTCATCTCGTCCTCTGCGATCGTCACCATGACCACCTCCACCACCAGGAGGGCGATCTCTTCTTCTATCTCTGTCTTGACCACGGTCCCCACCAGAACCGTAGGGATCATCACTCCCCAAGGTAGCAATCTCATCCAAGAAGCTGTGACCTGGTCCTCGCCCAAATCCAGGTGCTCCTCCAGCATCTGGTCGACTGCCATCTTTTCGCGCAGTAAGGTTAACCCCAGGTGGGTTAACCAACTGAGGTGTACCACCACCCAATGCACGATTGGCTTCAAGAGCAGACTCCCTAGCCTGCTTGGCAGTGTCCAGCTTCTTCCTTTCTGCAGCCTCTGCCTGCTCATCATGAGCCTTCCTGCCATCCCCTCGGTCACGTGAGCCTCGACCAGGCCCACCTCTATAGATAGGAGCTGGCTGGCTCTTCAAGTTCGCCCGGGCTTGTCTCTCCTCATCACCAGACCTCTCATCAGGTCTCTCTTCACGGTGATCATCATCGACCGGGGCCACACCAGGCCCACGGCCAGTTGCCATATAGTCTTGCAACTGGTCACTGAAGTTGCTGATTGCTGCGTCCACCATCCACTCCGTATGGCAGGCAGTCAGCATTGTGACGATCCTGAAAGCCGACACATGGTACCAACCAAGTGTCTTTGACCTTGGTTTGGATGAGCACTTGTTTGAAGCTTTCTTGCAAAAGTGCACATCAAAATCCTTAAGGTCCACGAAGTGTAGGTTCCCCCAGTCCAGGAACAGCGAATCCGTGGAGGCCAACATGTTGACCGAAGCACTGAAATGACCATTGACCACCTTGCGCTCCACGATGGACAAAAGGGCCTTTCCAGTCATTTCATCACCATCATTCCTCACTTCAATCTCAACCAGACTGAAGGGAGGCAGGAACTGATCAAAACAGTCCTGGATCTTCTTACGGTGCTGAGGGTCTGTGTGCACCATCCAATCGGTGCACCAGTAGGGCAAATGCCTCCTTTCTACCAAGGCATCAAACTCACCTTGGCTGGCCACTGGCCAAAAACGTATCTTGGAGCTCCTCCATTAGGGCACCGTGAGCCCCAGGCCCTAGCTCCACCATGGGGGGTGTTTAATGAGGTTGTCCCCTTCCTCAGAGATCCAAGGGGTGTTTAAGGAGGTTTGCCCCTTCCTCCCCGTCTGCTGTTACTGACTGGCTCCACTAGGCACAGTCAGCTTCAGCTTGAGCCAGAGCTTGCAGCCACAAGACAACTGTGCTACGTGCTCTACCTGCATGAACATGGGCATCCATGGAACATAGGTCTGTGTATACATTGGCATATCTATCTATATATATATATATGTCTACATTAGGTCTATATATAAGTCCATATATATATATCGAGCTATATCTATATATGTCTATGTACATACCTGTATATGTGTCTCTGTATATGTGAATATATAAATATCTAACTGTACTTATATATAGGTCTACATATCTATAGGTCTATATGTACACTTAAATATATATATATATATATTTACATGTTTCTATCTATAGGTCTATACATGGTACGGGGGTCACTTGCGACCCTACCTATGGGTCACTTGCGACCCTACCCCCTTAAAACCAAAAACAGGGTCACTTGCGACCCTACCTCTTTTTACTGCGCCTGCCACACAAAACTACACCTGGTCACTTGCGACCCTACCCACCACTACTAGGGAAAACCCTGCCCGGTCACTTGCGACCCTACCTACACAGATAGNTGGATTTGCGCAGAAGTTATATTAAACGCTGAACTCTGCTATTCGCGAGATATCATTAACAATCACTTTGTCATCTTCAAAGCTCTGTCCACTCTAATCGCGCACTCTACCAGACTCAACAGTCTACAAATTTCCGTTAGATTCTCATTAGATCAGTCCAATCTGCATGGTAAGGAGCAGAAAGAAGCAGTGTCCTGAGTGTCCTGTGCCACTTTTTGGCAGCACTTTGCAATGCACGCGCGGAACGGAGAGAAATAGAACCCAATACCTTTGAAATTTTGCCTGGATATGTCTCATCTGGTGGGTGCGAACGAGGTAGGCGAACGAGGTGAGAACGAGGTGCGAACGAGGTACCGAAATTCATCCTACCAACAGAGCCACCACCACCCCCACCAGCACCAGCAGCACCAACCAGCACCAACAGAACCACCAGCACGAGGACCAGCACCACCACCACCACCACCACCACCAACGCACCACCAGGACCACCACCAGCACCATGGCCAACAGCACCACCACCAGCAGCACAGGCACCAACAACACCAGTACTATGACCACCCCAGCACAACCATCAGCACCAACACAAAGACCAGCACAACCAGCACCAGCGTCTCTAGCAGCAGTACCACCACCAGCACCAGCGCCACATGCAGGAATCTGCTCTGTACATGTCAGTATGTATGCGCAAGATTCGAAAATTTATAGTTACATACTGCAAAACAAAAAGTGTTGGCACGCAGGTTCTTGTATCTTCACATGTTATGAGATGCTTACAGCTGTTCGATACACAGCACACAAACAAACATGCATACACAAGCAAATTGCGAGAATGCAAACACTAGAGCATTGGAAGTGGAAAAGGAACAAAGTATTGCGCACAACACTCATTTGATATATGAACTACAAAAGCAAATGCAAAAAGTCACCAAAATACTGCGGACACGCACACTGATACGACTTCCCCCTGAGCGATGCGACTTAAAGCGACCCTGGTAAAGTAAAACACAAGCTAAACGCAGCATGCACTTGACCAGTAGGCCCACTAGCTAAGTGTAGAACAGCAACTAAACGCTACATTCATCATATTCCATCTCTAATTTCTAAGGTTGACTCAAATGATGCATTTAGTATGCGAAGTGCTCAAAAGAGACGACATCTGAAAAATGCTCTCCCCATAGGCACGGCTACAAAAACAAGAAATGAGAGACGACTTTGTCTTTTGACTGTATCACAATTTTCCCCCTGCCACACAAAAGCCATTTGACACTTCCCAACCAGCATGTATAGGGTCAGGGGAGAACATCTCAGAGGCATCGAAATTGTTGCACCTGCCACACAAAACCCATGCTTACGGTGACAAGTTGGACTGTAGGGTCATATGCGATCAGAATGTAGGTCGGGTCACGGAAGGTGTTTTGGTATGGCCAGGGCCAGGAAATGGTCACTTGCGACCCTACCGAAGAGGTAGGTAGGGTCACAAGCGACCACCAAAAAAAGGATTCGGGGCGAGGTGTTTTTGAGCGAGCAGGGCCACAAAAACAACACCAACGGGTCACTTGCGACCCTACCCAACAAGGTAGGTAGGGTCACAAGCGACCAAAAGGTAGGTAGGGTCACAAGCGACCCCCTTACCTCTATACATCTATAGATCTATATATATATATATATGTCTGTATTTACCTGTATATAGGTCTATATATATATATACCTGTGTATATAGGCCTATATAGGTCTATAAATCTATATGTCTATAAATCTATATATCCGCATATTATATACATATTATATATATATATATACAAATCTTCGTGTGCTTGTTCGAAGAACTTCCTCCCTCTGTGCAGCAAGCCGACCCCAAGAGGCTCTCATGGGGTTTGATAATTCCGAAAACACGGCAGACTCAATACCGGTGTTGGATGGGGTGAAACATCCATCTTTTCTTACATGACTCAACTGAATCCATGACCTCGAATTTTTATCTGATATCTGCAGTTCCTTATGAACCAATTTCACTCTTATACAAGGGGGGTTCTTGATTCTTAGTCATGCAACAAGTTCACTTGCTGCAGCTCTGGACATGTTTTTTGTTGCTTGGTGAAACGCCTTTTTGGGGGCATCCCCATGACAGAACTTTGCACGTCTTTTGGGAAGGTTCTGGTTAAACGTGTTGAACATCAACGCAAAACGGTACAGTAGGACCAAGAAAATCCTAGATATAAAATGCACAATGATTCCCCATCATCAAAGACAAACCTTCCCTACCACGGTTGTAGATTAGGGGTTTTCATTCGGAAAGGCAAGCTCCGGCTAGTAAGAGCTGTCTACACAGATGTGGCAACTCACAAACAGGACACAAAGGATTGTTTCCTACTCCCTTGACTCGATGTTGACAGGCTGACAGGGTCGATTCGTAAGCCTGTGGCGGAGGTGACTTTTCGTATTCCTGTCTACATATGTGTTTTTGTTTTGTGCGGTGAAACCAACAAAAACTTACTCATGGCTTACGAGTCAAACCCACTTCTACTTGGCTCAGATTCAGATTGGTAACATGGATCTCATGAATATTTCTTTCTTCATTCTGAGTAGCAGATTCTTCTACTACGGTACCTCTGCTGTCCAAATCATAATCTCACCTGCATGCCTTTGACTTGTCCATGGTGAGACCATCTGTGCGGCACCAATGAACCAAAAGTCAGTGGCGAACCAATGTGGCGGGAAAAAAAAACAACTCCTGTAGAACAGTTGGTGGCTTCAACCAAATTGAAAAATATTACCCAAATTGGATCATTTCCCCAGGTAGTTAGGGGTGAAAATAAAAAATGTTTGAAACCACTACCTAGAGAAGTTCTACATTCAAAAACCTTAGGTTTTGTTTGTTTCTGCTCAAATCCCAAGTGATCACAAGAAAATGTGGACCCTTTCTATATCTTTTTCTCCACATGTTTTTTACGTTCTCAAAACGAAAATTTCGGTATCAACTCTGAACCAATAGCATCTGAAAAGAGTGTCTCGGGTCAATCTTGAATACTAGATGTAGGTATGTTTCTTGGCTGGTCAACCAACCCCCCCGGCCACGTACCACCCCCAGAAGTAAGTCCTTATTAAGGGCTTGTTAACTATTATTGGTTTCCCTTAATAAGGCCTTATTAAACCCTTATTTCTGGGGGGGGTACTTTAGGGGGGCAGGTTGACCAGCCATAAATGTTGGAGATTACCCTTGCAGGGACCTAAGTTTTCCCAGCTATGTAAGAGGAAAATCATAAACATCAGCAACCTTTGAAGCGGATATGTTGGTTCTCTGGAAAGTAAAATTTTGGAAGAGAAAAGTCAACATCCTCATACCATCCTAGACTGATCTGGCTGCCTCTTTGCTTTCGTTTTCAAATACCATCTGGAAAAAGTCCTAAATTTCACCCAAAAAAGCTAGTTTCTAGTTTCAATATCTTTCCCACCAAATAAAAAAATGTATCTCCATCTATCTGGGCAAATTACAGGGGAATTCCGCAAAATGACCCTAAATTCAGGTTTTGGAACCCTTTTCTCATTTGCCCCAGATCTATATATATATATGTATATATATATACATATATATATATATACATATATATATACATATATATATACATATATATATATATACATATATATATATATTATATGTCTTCTTTCTTGGCCTGGATGGAACCTTTTCAAACAAACATCCGAACCGTTTTTTTTTGCTTCGCCACAATCTCAGACTGACCTTTGACCACCCGGGAGGACCATTGACCTGGCTGTTTTGGTTCAGGAATCCCAGGACGACCTTGATACGTGGTATCCAGTATCCAAACGACCTTTTTATGGCTTGTAAATGGGGTTGTCAACGGGGTTTGTAGGGTAAGTTATATAACTCCATTTATAACTACTTGGAGGATCATCCCAGGACTTGGATACATGGTTAAAAACCATGGTGATCGTTGCGTTGTTGTGGGACAACTTGTAAATGGCCTGCCTCTTCGTGGCATATAAATGGAGGCTGATCCTAACCACTTGCAAGTTCCTGGGATGATCCTCCAAGTACTCCCCTGAAAGCTAACAGCTGGAACCAAAAAAAATGAAGTTTTGGTTCACATGATTTTCCTTTGCAAGGGCTTTTCTTCTTCAGGTTCCAGCCGTAAGTTTTAGGGGGTGTACATGTCAAAACTGTTTGGATTTCTTTTTGGACTTCAGTGGATGTGATTCTTATTCTAATCATGACTATCAAATTGTTTCAGGATTCTTGTTCTTGTCAAAACACAACTGAAAAGCTGATGTGTATAACCCCAACACGGAAAGCGCGAAGAAACACTTTCAGCACATAGTGATATGTACATTTCGGTTAACATACCGGGGAGGGGTACAAACATCATGTTTACACTACATGGGTTTTGTTCTGCAAGTTCACCATGAAATATTCATGGGAGCGAAACGTTGTTATAGTTGTGTCACCTAGATATGAAGATGAGGAAAAATCCAAATCGGGTGTGATCCCAAATCCAGAAACAGCCAAATAAACGCATGGATGAAGAATCGCAAAGGCTTTGTTCGGTCTTGTTGTCTCAAATAACAAATGTTTTTTTGGGAATGTTTGTCATCTTCCCGGTACAATCACTACTGATTCAAAGACACTTCTGAACTGCCCAAATGGAGAAGAGAGAAAATAGCTTTGTCCTGATCTGATACTTGCCTGACTCCTATCACTGCCAGGGTTCATATCACCTCTGCATTCACAGATGGTTTACCATTTCCTTACATCTGAGTATGAGAGGCCTAGACCTGAAGACCTACACGAGTTGAAAAATCTCAATTCCAGATGGTCCGCACCTAATTTTTTAGGGCAGAAATACTCAAATACCGTGCCAACAACTACCCATTTGCAAAAATGCGAGCGACTTATGTATAAATCTGCATTTCTCAAAAGCAGAACCAGAAGTCATAGGTGAGGAAGCATCTGCCCAACTCATGCATCATCCACAAGCTGCTTTCCGTAAATCTTTTTTAAAATGCAGATTCACCCATTGCTGTTATCATCTATCCTTTTCTTGGGCTTCCCCTTTCAAGCCTTTTTGCTTGCTGGCTATCTTCCATTTCAAAGACCCCCAAACCACGGGTCTTCCCAAAAAAATGCTTTGCCAGCCAACCTTTTTGTTGCCTTCCCAAATCTTGAGCCACATGGGAATCCCCCAAAATCCCTTGAACTTTTTGGTAAGCAAAAGAAAAACACGAAAAATCCACTGCCACCAAAATGGCTCCAGCCCGCCACCTTCGTGGAAGCAAAGGACAAAGATCCAATTCTTCTAGGCGCCTGGAGAGTGGCCAGAAGAAGCTCCAGAGGAAAAAAATCTTTGGGAACAACTACCAACCATGAGTTCCGTCATATCGATGGGTTTTATGGATGGTTACCCCTCTGGCGAACTAACATTATTCCCTCCCAAGACACTTTTGAGTCGATGCTTTTCCTTTGCTCAAGGTGTGATATGTTAGTTTCCTGGACATTACATCAAAGATTTCAATCATCCCAAGTACCTCAGGAGCATATCGTATGGATCAGATCGGGCTTTTTGCGCAAAACAGGTCGAAGCTTCGTGTAGCGAGAACTTAGATACACACCCCAAGATAAACCAGAAGTTCAATTTCCTCTCACAAAACCATGTATATCTATACATATATATATATATATACAGTAACACTAAGGATGTATCATTCCAATGACACCAATGAAAGTCCTCGAATCTTTCTTTCAGTATTCTTCCTCTATGATCACTTTCTACCTCCAGATTCACCCTGGAAAATGAATGGCTGGAACGGAAAAATCACCCAATTGAAAAGGAAAACCATCTGAACCAAACCTCCATTTTTGGGTTCCAGCTGTTAGTTTTCAGGAGAGTACTTGGTGGATCATCCGAGGACTTGGAAGTGGTTAGGATCACCTGCCATGAAAAGGCAGGGGTTTTGGTTGTTTGTTGAAGGTTTCTTGGTCCCCCAGCCTTGACGCAAGGACTTGCCTTCGTATACCAGCGACATGCTTAGGCAGTGCCGCCTCAGCATGTGAATCACTCACCGGATGATGCCATGCATGGTATTCTTTGCTTGGTGAAGATGGATCCTTAGAATGGCTTGATATGGGAGTTATAATTTTTCATGTCCTTGTGTATTAAAATCCCTTACATCCTCCAACCAGGGTCTTTTCACCCCACTTCTTCACTTTTTCAAAAAAGAAGATTCCGGGAAACTTGGCAGAAACAAAAAATCCAGTGGGGGAATTAGCCTTCATCGGCGGGAATCCAAAGTGCGAACATCACCGCCTCTCAATATCACTGATTTTTTTTACAGAGACCTAAAAGAAACAAGTGAATGTTTTCAAAACTGCTCAAAAATGCCAAGTTTGTAATTTTCAGATTTCCAATTGCAACGTGGGTTTTCTTTCAGAATATTGCATTTGTTTGAAACAAATGGTGATGGTTTCAACCCATTTGAAAAATATGCGCGAGTCCAATTGGATCATTTCAAATTTTCCCCATTTTCGGGCTGATCTGGTTTTTTCAAACCACCACCCGAGCTTGGTATTGTTGATGGCTCAGAAATCCGGCTAACCACTCGATAGGTAGTTTATCCCATTATTTACGACGGGTCTTATACATAAGTGGGCAATTAGCCGGATTTCTTCCATCAACAGCATTGTCCGGGGAAATCCCTCAAATTTACCATACATTCGAATTGTTTGATACCTCTAAAATGGGTAATGTATGTAATTTAATGATCCCTGGTGAAAAAAACTTATTACTTTCCATTGAATCCTGGCTATGTAATCGGGATCCTTATGTCATGGCAAAGGACCTAAAGACTGGGTAATTTTTCATCCCCCAAAACCAACCTAAACAATCACAAAAAAAAACCTACGTGGTAGTTATATATTCCCTATATACCATATATATGTTACATACAGTTATATATAATCCCTTATGATGGTTTATCTATAAAACACTCCCTGAAACTAACATAGCTGGTTGGAAAATCCACCTAATTTTGATGTTATTTACCAGGAAAGATGGGGATTTTTTCATGGGCTATGTTAGTTTCAGGGAGATTTCTAGGGGGTATATACCCTATTAAAGTAAAACTGGATGGTTTATAAAGGAAAACCCTATTAAAATGGATGATTTGGGGGTACCCTTATTTTTGGAAACATCCATATACCCTAATCAACAAAACGTGGCCCTGGCTTTTTCATTGCGGACGACCCCAGCCCCACCTTGGATGTCGGCGTCGCCGCCGGGGATGAAGCACGTGAGCTCGGCGCCTCGGGATTGAAGTAGCCTTCCACTTCGAAATACACATTTTTTTTGAAGATGATATACATATGCATAGGATTATATATATATATGATATCATGAAATGTATTTGTACTATACTATATAGTATACTATTCTATGATTTGTTTCAAATCCATATATACATATAGATATCATATAAATCATACATACAAGCTTTGTTCTCTGGAGATTTTTGAAGACGTCAAAACGTCCTAGGAACATCCAGCTGAATGCTACCTTCTTTTCGGGCCCCCAACACTTTGAAGCAATGCAGGCAGTTGGGAGGATTATTGTGCGAGAAATGACATGATACAAATACGAAGCAAATTGAGATTTCCAACATGTCTTTCTTTTCAAACATATCGTCGTATCTATACTAGCTTCAAAATAGGTGGTCCAACTTCCAAGTTTCGTGCTTAAGGGGCCGTAATGATCTAATTTATTCGTATAGTACACAAATATTTTCCAAAAAAAATGGTGTTCTCAAAACAACACCCGAGATGTTGGGGTCGAAAATTCATCTCCACATTGGTGCCAAAAAAACATCACCAACCCCTAGCATTTCTGTTGCCCCTGACGGATTCGGGAGCTGAGCCATTCAGTGGCGCCTCTGTTGCCTGCATCGTAGGGATGAAAATTTGTAGGGAAATTCTGTCTCTCGCGGGACATGTTTACTGTATGAGTATCAATATGTGGATATATATATATATATGTTTTTTAATGTGTATGTATACATCATATCTGTATGTATGTATGTATGTATGTATGTATGTATGTATGTATGTATGCATGTATGCATGTATGCATGTATGCATGTATGCATGTATGCATGTATGCATGTATGCATGTATGTATGTATGTATGTATGTATGTATGTATGTACGCATGTATGCATGTATGCATGTATGTATGTATGTATGTATGTACGTATGTATGCATGTATGCATGTATGCATGTATGCATGTATGCATGTAGGCATGTATGCATGTAGGCATGTATGCATGTAGGTATGTATGTATGTATGTATGTATGTATGTGTGTATACACGTAAATCTGCGTCTTCATTCATTGATCTATTTATACAACCTGTAAGGCCTTGAAATAACCATTTGATTTCCCTGAACGTACCACCTTCAGTAGTTTATCATCGGGTCACGTCATCATTTCATGCGGCTTAACCGAACAATGACCCCCTTCGCAACTATCGTGTTTTGTCTCAAAATGAAGCTCTCAACAAGGGATGGGATTTCTCTACCAACAGTGGATGTTATGCCTCTATATCGATCTATTTTCGATGGACGTATCGGGTCTCCAATTTTTTGGGCATGAACAAATCAAGCACAACTGGCAGGCGACACCTGAGTTATATATATATATATATATCCACAAGACTTCCGTCCACTAGTGAGATACACTTTGACTCAGTACCAGCATCTCATCTACCTGGCATAGCACAGGTCACCTTACGACCGGTAGCTCCTCGCCTGGGCCGGTGTTCCTGCGAAGCGAGGTCCCGAGGATGATCTCGGCAAGCCTGGTTCCGGATACGGAAGGGTGACATCCGCAGACCCGGTGGAAGGAGACCCGTTAAGGATGGGGAAGGTGTAAATAACTGTTTTTTTGTATGAGTTTTTGAGGTTTTTTCTTAGTGGATTGGAACATGTGGTAGAAAGAAAGTAGTATTATATACATATATATATATACATATAGATTCAGTTTTTTTTATATGATGATGATATCAAGCTTGTGCAATGGTGCAACAGATGTTTGAATTTAGTTCATCCACCATATCTTATTCTATTGTAAGATCGCAATAAAATCAACATATATCTGTCTGACATCATGAAGGTGGTTCTAAAAATCGATTTCGTGCTTGCTCCGCATGCATTCTTGCCCATGCCAAAACCAACTCACCGGATCATCTAACGCCCCAGTGGCACCTTCGTCAAGATCACGGAGGCCTCCAATAAAAGGGAAACTCCATGGATGACGTTTTCTCTACAAAAACGACGAGCCCCTGCATCTACCACATCCATTGGTTTCTTGAGTTTCTAAGCGCCAAAATACTGTGGTTACCAAGCCAGGTAACCAGGGGTAGCAGTTCTTGATTTATGTAAACATATATATATATATATATATATTAGATTTCGGTGCATGAAGAAGAAGTCCATTGGAAGTCCCGCAAGTCTCCAGTTTTGCAAGAACAGCAATCCGGTTATGCACACAAAAGTAGGCCCCAACTGTCCCCCAAACATGAAACATCCGTAAACATCCAAGATCCAAACACCTTGGAGATGGATCTTCTTACCACTCCCAAAATCCATTCCAAAGCCACACCCGTCACCCAACCTACCCCAAATTTCTCCAAGTGCCCCTGCCAGATGAGCTACTTACCCAAGCATATGCCCTGGTATTTCTTTTCGACGATCGACCTCGAAAACGCATGATGAGACATCTCACCCATCCCCCCCCCAGGCTGCTCAGCGATTCCACGGTTGGGTGTCCCGAACTCCGGAGGGAGGAGCCAGAGACGATACCGCCATCTTCTAAAATTGGATCCATTACGCTGCCTTGGCACATCATGGATGCTTTTTTGGGGAAACCGATTGAAAAGTCTGCAAATTCAAAAGGCATTGGAGTCAAGAAAGACACTCAATGAAAACTCACATGAAAGAAGAAAGCATACAAAAATTCTGTGGTTCAGTTCACCTCCTGTCATTTTTGGGGGTGGGAGGCAGGGCCTTGCAACTATCAGTCCAAAATGTGTGTCCTCAATGCTTAAAAATGCAACTCAAAAGATGGCGGCTTTCGGGCTGTTTCGGGCTGTCTTAAAATGCAACTCCTATGACACCAACCTTCAACCGTTATGTCTGGTGCCTGAAAGCCCTAAATTGCTCTCCACGAGGTTGCCTTTGGAATCCTGGCGAGAAACACGCCGCGGTTGAAAAAACATTTGAAGAAAAGGCAACATGGCATGCCAATATCAAGCAAAATAATCCCAATTTCTGTGGTACATGTGCTAGAAGTACATTAAAAGAAAAGTTAGCCCAGGGTGGGTTGAGGCCTTTTGAGTGAGTTTTTTTCACGACTTTTCTTTCAAAAAAGCCATTTCCATTTTTGCTCGTCTCCATCTTCCGTACCTCCTGAGGTATGGCTTCCAACTCAGGATCCTGCCCACGATTTGAAATCGGAACGTGGCTTCAACTTGGAAAACAAGAAATGCTGGGAGCTTTGCACGTGGCAAAACTATCAAGTTGATGAATCCAAAAAAACACTCTCTATTGAACATGTAGGACTATTTGGAAGATTCCTATTTGCTTGTTTCTTTACAAAATACTCCTGTAGATGTTACTTCAGATTTCAGAAGCATCAAGGGAATCAGGTTGTTACTTCGCTAGAGGGTTTCCGTCTTCAAATCTAGACACCCCCGAAGTTTAACAGCCCGCCCCTGATAATGGATGGTTGGAAGACTATTTCCTTTTGGGATGGTACCTTTTCAGGGGCGAGCTGTTAAACTTCAGGTGGGTATGATTATCTTCCATCTGAAGAACTGCTTCCGCTGGATTTCAATCTTCCACTCCTTCTCTTGGCGGGGAAGGAATCGCCGAAGTCTGGCTTGTGCGTCATTCGGACCTCAAAATTGAAACTCACTGAGCCATGGATATGATATCCCAGGAAGTTAGTAAATGGTTAGTAAATGGGTTATAACTCCAATATACCACATGTATAAGTAGTTTATAATCCTGCACTGGAAAAGGAATTACTAATAAGAGTATTGATTGTCTGAAAATCCATTGGTAAAGAGCATCTTGACAAACCCATATTTCACGGAGGTTTGCTGTCTTCTTTCAGCGGTACCTGCCCCAACAAAGAGATCCCCACTTGAAAAGCTGGTCCCGGCACCACAAGGAAACGCTCAAATTTGACACAATTTTCCCAAAAAACGGCGACCACTTTGTTTTAGAAAGATGTGGTGAGTCTAAATTTTTGGCAACCTCCGACTTTCCGACTGTTTTCTCCCAAATTTTGCCATGATTTTAGGCCAACATCTTGGGTCGAAATGGCAAGCTTGAAAGGTTCTACCTGAGGCTTGCACCAGTCAGGTCCAAGTCTTTGGGCGTCTGCGGTGGCGTTGGCCAACGGAGCACCTTTAGGTGATGAATTTCGGGGGAGGAAAGTCGGTTGTGGCTGATACCTTCCTACATATTTATAACTAGTTGGTGGTTTCAACCGCCCACCTGAAAAATCCGCCGGCCTTGCCGGCGTGTCTAGTGGAGGGGGGCTTGATGATGGATTGCTTGTCTGTACTGAGCTTTTGCTTATACAGTCTAAGCTAGAGCTGATAATGTCCCTTGGGGCGCGCTTTTACTTCGCCTAAAAACA
>DF243135.1:15300-44110 GCA_000507305.1 Breviolum minutum Mf 1.05b.01 | reverse complement strand
CAAAGAAAACTCAATTCACCAAAATGTTGGTGATTTGGGTTCATTCGCACCTTCAAAGGGTGAGAGAGATATACAGTACAAACCTCAACTGCTGAGCTCTGAATTTCTATCATCAGTACTCTTGGATTTTGTTGTGAGTGATTTTTTTAAATACGTGTAACGGGTGGCCCTATAGGAATGGCCAGCCAGTTTTTTCCTTATAGGTGATTCTTTGTAAACGACCTAATTTTCACCTTGACGTCTGGTTGGCTGGGAAACGGCCCGAGGTTGGGACGCATCTTTGGGTTACACGACCCGTGTGTCTATGATGGCGGTCATCTCCGAAGGCGGTGCCTTTCCTGAACAAAAACCCAACCGCAACAGCAGTTGCCATGTCAGGCGGTGGTCTTGAATGTGCGCCGGCAGATGTGTACCCAGCGGAAAAATATTCATGCTCTGTGTTGGTTGGGTTTCATGGAGGATGGCAACACATAATGTAGCTATGATGTAGCTATGTGCGTACGTTTAGTCTGTCTACCGCCGTGATATGGAAGGATACTTTTTCACCCACGTTTCGGAAAAATCCAAGGTCCAAAGGCGGAAAGTCATGTCTTATATGTCTTAGGCGCCATGTTGGCTGATGATGCGAAGATGTCAGTCATGAGATGCGAATCTTAAGGCCCTTGGGTCAAGGTGCTGTAGCTTTGACTTGCCGCCCCGTTTTCCATCTTCCCCGGGGCGGATGCAAGGCGCCGCTGCAATTGTCATCGGCACTGATGCCTACGAGGATTCAGTTTTAACTGACCTGGAGCACTGCGTACGTGATGCAGATTTGGTAGAGAGCACACTGCTGGAGGGTGGTTTTTGTTCAAGGGAAAGTCTGATTTCGCTAAGAAATCCCAGCCGGGAAGTGATGTTCGACACTCTTGACTGTGCTGCGAAGAAAACTCATACCGCAGCATGCTCGTCATTCGTACTTCTGCTTTACTATGCAGGTCACTGCTATGAAGACAGCGGAATGATTTTCATGTGTCCATCCAGTTCCAAGAGGAGAGAGGATGATATTCTTGTGGAGTCTTTCGTGCAGCGGTTGTCAACTCAAACACGATTGGTATGCTTCTTTGCAAGCTGCAGGACCAAACTGGAATTTCTGACCGAAGAACCTGTAATGCGCCCTTCATTGGCCTTCCCTGCTCACTGGCACACACGTGCCAGCGCGATGTGGTAGGGGGTGTGGGGAGGTGCCGCATGTTCATGCTTTTTGGATGCCATCTTGGCAAGGATCTACCAGATGACGGTTTGTTCACCAAGATTTTGGTGAAACACATGTGGCAGAAAAACCTGGATGTCCATGATCTGGCCAAAGCAGTAATTCAAGAAGTGCGCCTAGCAACAGAGGACCACCAATGGCCACTTACCTTGTCTAACTTGGACGAGCGGGTCTGTTTGATGCCAGAGGACCCACATTGTCTCAAGAAAGTTAATGCCTGCGGGCTTCTTGACAAGAGTAGTGTGCAAAGGTACGTCGCGGCAGTGCGGCGGGTTACAAGAGAGGGGGATCCTAACTGCAGTGACTTCCAATGGGCATGCTCACTCCTCTGCGGTCTGCCAAGGGCTGCGAAGTTCTACAAGAGGGCACAGCCACTCCCAATCTTACAGCTTTGCTACGAGGCCAGGTTCGCTCTGAATCTGCTCGCTGAGGATGATGCAAGAGTCTCGAAAGTGCCTGCACTCACATTGATGGCCTGCTTAGACGAGTTGGAAGCCCGGCTCATGATTGCCAGAGGTGAGTGCGACACTGTGTTGTGTGCGCCTTTGCTCCAAATATCCAAGTTGGAATGTGCTCGTTGTGTGGACATGATCTCTTCACTCTTGACACAGTTTGATTTCGATGAATTTGTTACAGCCAAAACTTTCGTTGTGCTCCAGATGCACCATCAACAGTTGGTCGCCGAGGAGCTTAATTTGAAGCATTACACCCAGGCAAAATATTTGGCAAGCCAAGCCGCTCCCATGTATAGGTCAGTTGGTCTTCCAGAAGGTGCAGCAGGCGTCCTCATGGATTGCAGCTGGGGAGCAGTGCAGATGAGGTTGCTAGACACTTCTGGTATGCGGGGACTTTCCCAAAGCTTGGAATCCCTCATGCGTAGTTTTGATGACTGGGGTCTGCCTGACTTCGGGCTTCAATATTATGAGCTCTCTGCTCGCACCCAATTGGCATGCTTGTATGCAGGACTGCGAAAGCACAGCTGCCTGCAGAACTGCTTGCCAAGGGTGAAGCAAGCTCTGGCTCATCCGAATCAGTGGTTGAGTCGTGCCAACAAGGCCCGAAATCTTTTAAATGCATGGGAAATTTGTTTCGAAGATTCTTGATAAACTATCGCAATCGGCTTTGGGATGCTTTGGGTTTCCAATAGCTTTGCCAGGATTTCATCCATCAGATTTCAGTGGATTGGTGGCCAGTTTTCTGTGACAGTATGAACTCCACCGTAGCACCATGTTTTGCTAGCCATGTAGAATTGAATGTTCGAAAATCCCAATGCTTGAACTTGAAGGGTTGGCAGTATACTAGTCTGATTGTGTGTGCTGCAGATACACAGCCGCAAGATCGGTTTCCAACAGCCAACTGTAAACCTACAGTGCCTGTGAAGGTATGTGATACTTATAATTGAAACAAGCAGACGGTGCACCCGATCTCTTCCCGGTTCAAGCGTGCACAGCTCAAAGAACATGGACAAGCAACAACCGCCCAATGTACCTGGTTTGGTTTGTGGTTTGATTCTGGACAGGGCGTTTTTTTAAGAGCGCATGTTATTATGCGTATCACCTTTACTTCTTGAAGTCTTCCATTGTCAGCAATTGGTAGCGATTTGTTTAAAATAACATGGTTGGTTTGTATTCAGCTTCCGTGAAGATGTTTCCTTTGTCATTACGAACATCATTCATCAAACAAACACTAGCTTCGGTTGGCGGCTTGCCTGCTGAGAAGCGCAGTGCTTCGAGGTGATGGTGGTGGAGATGTTTGCAGACGTATGAGCGAGCTCGTTTTTTCTCAAGAAAATGTGTACATTTTCCAGAACATGATAAACAAGATGTCTCAATGACGTGTTGCAGCATGCATTTTTGCGAAGTTTTCTTTAGTATACCAGAACTTGAAGTTCATCTCAGAGGGTCTTTTGGGCATCTGGAAGCAAGAAGTCGTTTTTTGGGCTTTCACTTTCAATTTCGTCTCCAGACTAAATACACAGTTTTTCTGCCTTCCTCTTTGCAACACAGTTTCAATTACATCAAAGAAATGGGATGCTTCTTTGGTTGGGGTGTTCGGTTTTCTCAGTGAAGTAGGTTGGCAAATCCATTCCTTAGTCGCGAAAACTAGACTTCAGGCTTGAGCTGGAGTTCTTCTTTTGCAATCTGGCAGGATATTGGGAAGGGGCTGGCCTCGGTAGCCAATCCAGACTAGATGGGTCTGTTTCGAAAGTTTGTGACGTTAATTTCCAGCGTAAAATCATCCCAAATTGAAAGATGGCAGCAGGACGCCAAAATGGAGACCGCAGACTTCAGAAATGGTGGTGGGAGGATCCCACAGCTGCGAGGATCCAGCGCTGCATAGGTGCCGTTGATTTCTGTTGGACAAGGACGCATGCCATGTCTTCACTATAGTTTGATTAACCGTTGGTCTGGGAAGGATTTGAATATTCTGTAGATGAATCATGGATGTCCTGGAACTAGGACTACCACATCCATTTTTTGTAGAAATAAGTTCAGTAAATTCAGTAAGAAATAAGTCTTCAAATTAGTTCAAAGATGATTCAATATCTATAGTCTCATTTTTTGTATTGATGAATCAAAATTGTTTTTTGCACGGAGAAGAGGCTATCATATGCTAGCCCTCAATGCTGCGCGCTCGCATGTGTTTGATGATTTTGCCTTTTTTTTCGAAGTCTTGCAGTGGACCCAAGCTGCACTCAGCAGTCGGAGGCTCATCCGAGCATACAGACATGCATACATACTTGCATACATACATACATACATACATACATACATACATACATACATACATACATACATACATACATACATACATACATACATACATACATACACATACATACATACATACATACATTCATACATACATACATACATACATACATATTTACGCGTACGTACGTACGTACGTACGTAGAGACGTGCGTTCACATACAGACATACGTACATACATGCAGACATGCATGCACGCATGCGTACATACATTCAGACATGCACGCATCCATGCGTACACACATCGCGCACATACATTCATACAGACATACATACATACATACACACACCATGCACACCTGGCAACTCCCCCCCTCAATTCGGCATCTGTGTTTTTCTTCGACAGCTGCAGAGCTTTCTCATGGCACTTGCGTTTGTTTATTGCACAGACATCATAGTAAATTCAATCAAATGTGTTCCCATTGGTGGAAGATAGTAATTCATTTATTCAGCTGTAGCCTGTGGTGCTTCTTAAATCTATGAACCCCAAAGCAAGTCCAATCTCAGCAATTTTTTTCAAAAGGATCCAGTACCATCCGTGGAAGGTGGTTAGATCTCTAGGGTTGGTAGGTTGTTGGAATTTTAGCCACATTGTAAAGGAGTTCTTTATTCTTTATCATTTTGAAACCACGATGCCAGAATTTCAAAATTCTGGGATGGGAGTTGCCTTCCCCAGGACGCAATCGTGGTAATAGGTTCGGGTCTCCGATACTGTGATGAAGAATAACTGTGACAAACAACTCATCCACCGCCCACAATATTACGTGATGTTCTCCAACACGTTCATTTTTCCTTCCCAATGTGCTTGGTTGGCTTTTGTTTTCCTATTGGCCAAAATCAGATTTTCAATTTTGTTATTAGTTGAGCCGCCACCAAGTCATGTGTGGATGAAAGAAATGGTGCATGTGAAAACTTTATTCTTGATTTTTTGGATGTGATGCTTCATGTGGAATTCTTGGATTTGGATTGTTGTTTTTGCTGGTGAGTTAATTGTTGTTGATGCTTTCATTTTCTGGTTAGTTCTTGGTATGCTCCTCCCCTTCCAAGTGGCAAACGAAGGTTGGGGGTCGCCTACTAAAAATGTAACAAAGCTGGTGCTGACTGTAGCGGGGAGGTGGGGCAGCTCAAGTTACCTCGAAGATCACCCATGTTGAGTCGCATGTCTCCCAACTTTTCCCGCAGGTATGTTCGGGCTCATTCTTTCCTCCCAAGCATCAAGCCACAATGAATTTCAATAGGCATCTCTGCGGTGAGCCATTGTGCTTCCCGCGATTTGGCTCACTGGCTCATCGTTGTTTTCATGAGGCGCCCTGGTAATTTGAAAGAGCAGGGCAGGGACAACGGGGTGAGCAGGACACTTGTTCGCAAGAACAACAACAAGAACAACATCACCACCACCAATAGCAACAACAACAACAACAACAACAACAACAGCAACAACAACAACAACAACAATTTTCTTCGAAATTTACCTGCCTTGTTACGTCTTGCAAGCTTGACCTACCAAGATGTTGCCACTGGCAGCCATGAATAGACAAGTTGAACATCTCCATGCCGAACTGCCTCGGCTGGGGCCGCTGCTTCCTGACACTTGGTTCTGGATGTGCGCTGTGTTTTTTCTTCCTGGTCGGGCGTACGGAATCAAAATGAAAAGGAATGAATGGAAAACGATCATGCTAGCATTGTAGCCGGTAGCCCTTGATTCATCAATCCTGGCATTGCGTTAACATACTACACCTTGCAGTTCTTGAAATGATGCGCAATCTGGGCACTTTTCAGGGCTAAAACCCTTAGAGCATTCAGTAGAATTGATGCAAAGTGGCGACGTTTGTGTCACGAGATATGTCGAAACAAGTGCAGTGATTTAGCCGCTATAGACAACTATGGCCACCTGAGGTCACCTGAAGTACGACTGGACCCTCCAAATATTTGAAGAAAAAACACCGTTTACCTCAAGACGTTGTATTTCTAAGGATATTCTACAGGCTGTACAGGTAGGGTACCGACGTTTGACATGAAGGCTCTCCAAACCACTTTCCTGGACGTGAGCCCACCTCAGGTTGCCAATTGGATGGGTGATTGTAGTGAAACCAACAAAACCCATGTGGAAAAACGAAAGGACGAGCTGCATACCTGAACAAAACTATCCCCAAAGATATGAAAAACATTTTTTGTTCACATATATGCATGGTTTCACAACACTTCGATTTTTGGGTTGCCATTGGTAGTTTTGTTTGAGGGGCGTGTTTTCATTGAGGGTGCTGCCAAATGTTTTATTTGTGGCTCGAAAATACATGAAATCTTCCTTGGCACTCTAGTGGAAGTCACCGTTGTTTTAAGCAGCTCTGACTCAGGAGTGTTTCTGAATCCAGATATGGCATCAAGTTTTTAGTTGTTGAAAATGAAATCACGGGGATATGACAAAGACCACTTGCAAAAATTGAATTACATTGGTTTTTGTCCAAAACAATCCATGCTTACTTTGGAAATGAATCATCCAACAGCAAATTTTTTCAAACTTGACAACAAAACAACAAACCCTCAAACAACGTAATTTTTGCCCATAATCTCTCAGATTCATTTTCAGATTTTGTTTGGTCAATTCCTTTGAAGTACCTCTCTTTGGCAAAAACAGTTTCACTCCTCCACATTTCCTTTTTTTTGGTCTTTCTGGGTTCGAAAAAACTGCCTTGCCATGTTCAACCTCTTGCGTCGGGTAAGCTCCACCACCCCACGCCTTGTGGGGTCCTCGTTGCGTTTGCCAACGGGGTCGTCCTTGCCACCGGTGCCATCGGTGCCAGCGGCTACGCAGCTGTGGGGTTCACCCTTGGGCGCGGTGCGCTTTAAGCAAGTCAAGGTGCAAAGTGCCTTGTTTATTTTTTGTGAAAAATATTCATATAATATAAAACATCTCGATAAAAACTTGGTTGCACAAATGCATTGTTTCTCATGGAGAGGTTATATATTAGATTGTATAACACATCCCTGAAAAACAAGACTGTGTTTGAGTCTGAACTTGAAACACATATGCAATCGAGGACTTCCTCTCCTGGCAAAGTTGTTTTGCAGTTTCTTTTCCCATGTTTTATTAAACCTCGGAAACCTTTTTTTTCGGATACCTCATGTTGAGCATACCACATATACAACTATCGTAGCCCAAACACTACACAAGGGAAAAAACACTTCGCCCTGTCCTGGTGGTCGGGAAAGTTCCTTTTTTAATCCCACAGGTTCGTTTTTTTTTAATCGTGGTTTCTATCAAGTGATATTTCTTCAGTCCTTCAAAGTTCTTGGGCTTTAAGGCTTGAGGTTGGTGGTTCATGTTTAAATCCACAAAAAGAAACTATGACAAGGAAACAACAATGAAACCACTAAATCCCATACATGTATGGGTAGTTGAAACATGGGTGGAAAGTTTTCATGGCAGATTTCACCCCGTTCCCCCATTTATACTGATGTAAATGTAATTTTCGGAGCTCAAGTATCCAAGCAAACGCTTCAAAAACTGTACTGTAGATGGTGCTTTGATTTTTTTTGGTCATGTCACCCTGATTTGTGGGAAAATAATCCAGGTTGACTTGCACATATTTGTCAAATGGGTTGGTTCAGCCGCCACCCCCTTCACCATAGTTACCATAGTTGGAAGCACCACCCGCTCGGGCCCAAGGCTATTGGAAACCCCCGCGAGCCAAGCCGTGTGGACAACGCATTCCGAAAAAACCACATGTTGGGCCGAAGGTCGGGGCATCGCAGGGATGGCTGATGGCTGGTGGGGAGTGGAAGGAGGTTAATTATATCCTAGGATGTGCTGGATTTTGGTGAAGAGCGGATTTGTGGCAAATTTCTCAGAAGATATCACGGTATTGTTTCTTCTGGTATAGAAAGTTAAGATCAAAGGTGCTATGAATTCGTTTTATTAAGTTTAGTTCACCAGATTTCACTTCTTTGTAGCTGGGTTGCGCTATATGGGTTTACAATGGTTTACATGACACTGCTACTGTCGCATTTTCGATGACCATTGATCGCAAACCCACCCGAACTCATTCATGTAACACCACGCCATTATACGAAGTATTTCAAAGTGGTGCTTCAAGAAAGCAGAACTAGGTGTTGATGATTTCTTTTCCTGATGCGAGATCAAGAAATTGCTGGCAGGCCTATAGAATCCCTAATGTTAGTAAGGAACATTGTTTTGTAGTGTTTGGAAACTCATTGAGATCCCAACTTCACAAGCATGGTGTTGCTGTTGTCCATCATGTTGTTTGGAAGTTTGTTTGTTGATGTTTGCAAGGGTTTGAAAAACATGTTTTTTGGTGCAGGCTAGACCTCTTTCTTCAACTCACACAGAAGAGGTACATCCTAAAGGAAAAATCCATTTCCAATCCTTACCAAACAGGTGGTGAAATCTCCACATGCAACAGGAAATAGATATATCGTATCTACGATATTTCATATCTATCTAATATTTTTGTAAAAAAAGGTCCATTTTGCATTGCCTTCCTAGCTTGCCCAAGGCCTAATTGTTGTCTAGGCGGCTAGGCGACCGTTTCAATGACATCGCTGTTACAAGGGAAATTTTACGAAAATGATGCCATGGCTTGAAACGAGCAACTAGTAAATGCCACGGAAATATGATCACTTTTTTATGGCGGCACTTTCACTCACATAGATTTCCATCACTGTCCGCATATTTGTTTCATTCACTATTGGAACCAGCTGTCAGACATTCCAGTTGAGTATTTTACACCTGTGATATCTTTTGTGGTGTATACGTTGGTTCAAGTTGTGGTGTGCATGCACTTTTGTACAGGTATATGCAGATACATGTCTACATGCATATATACAATTTATTTTTTATTGCAAGTATACTGTAGTTCCAGGGGATTTCAATGTCCACATATACTTGCAAACATCTGGACAGTACACATACATATCATATTGTTTTACATGTTCAATATTTACATACTGTAATACATGTTTTTAGATACATCAACATTGCTAACATGCATTTCTATGACCAATATCGTTTCAACCATAGATTCATGATGTTTTTTTTAATTGCACTTCGGCCATTTCCACTTTCGTGACTCCAGGCCTTACCATCGGAATACTGTGAGATTGGTCGGGTGATTTGTAAACAACGGCGCTACCTGGCGAAGAATCCACATGTCACACGAAAACGGCATTTTAAGCACCTTGGCGGTCTTTAGAATCAGTTGATTTGGAGAGGAAAAAAGGTGGTGACTGATGGACATGTATCTAATTTTCAACAGGCAACTTATTATTCAATATAATGCACATCGCTGTAGCTAAATTCACGTTTCAGAGACATTTGCATTTATATAATATATGTATATACTTTAGGTAGCGTGCGGCCTGCAACAGTACCGTGGAAGGTTGCTGCGAGGGCTATATTTACTTGCCGGACATAGACATGTCTTTTTCTTTGGTTTTTTTAGATGTTTTAAGCATGTCCGTACATGGTGGTTGTAAACCCCAGCAAGTATGGTTGCTGATGGGCTCAGGCATTTATCACTGATCACTGTTTATCATGATAATTTACGCAAAACATCATTATCGCATGATACTGATGACATGACATGACATGGTTGTAGGGTCACCATCAAGACTATAATATTGCAATCTGATGACAACTCCCTGAAAAACATGAGAGAAAGGCATGTCTCGTGATTTTATTGCTTAGAAATAGACAGGAATAGATTGTTTGACTAGGATAGTGATGAATATTGGACTGCCTATTTTTTCATACCTTAACTGTGATTTCTGGAAAATTCATGATTCTTAGCCTTCGACTCCGACACATGGGCAGTGAAACAAATGCTGGTTGTTTGTTTGTGTTATCAGGCAATATCAGGCAGATAAACTATCCTTACTGAAAGGGAATTTGATGGCTGAGTATGAGAATCTCCTTAACCATGGCCACAGTAGAAAGTGATGTTCGTTGTTTCTTGGTGGCCTCACAGGTTGCTGCTGCAATGCCATGATTTTTCTGAGTCATTGCTGACATTCGGCCTGGCCTTTCAGGTACTATCCCGGAGTCAATGTGAACGTGACATGGCCTATAGCGGCTGTTGAGATATGAAAAATCCTAGGTGAAAATGAGATACCACTTGGAAAATTACCTATAGATCCTATAGCTTCTTGAAAAAGATGCTGCCTTGGAAAAGGTATTTGAAATATACCGAGTATAGACTTGTTTGATATGCAAATTATATTGAGATTAGTTACATGAATTACATAAATTAGATTTTATGTATACATGATCACGATTTTTGGGTATCCAGATGCAACATGTCCGAGGTGTATGATCGTCTTCCAGACATCCAATGGTCGATAAATATTTTTATATGTATATATGTACCTAGAACCCAGGTGACCCATATGTTGGAAGATTTGACCCTTAAAATGGAAGGTCAACTCCCAAAAATACAGGTCAGTTGGGTTCTAGGTATAGATCATACATAATATATGAGTGAAAAGATGTCGATTTTTTACAAATTTACCATATTTAAAACTGATTACATATATATATATATATACGTATACAAAGGGCAGAATTTTCTGAACTTTGGATGGTTCATGTAATATATTTTGAATATATAGACATTATGTTTTGTTTTACATAATATATATGTAATATTTATTTTACATACATATCGAGCCCCCAGCATCTATCCATATGCCCTCTAAGGTGATGCACAACTCATCCTTGCAAGCCGCATGCAGTGGTCGCATCAAGCTCACCCATGATGTTTCACGCCAGGCACATAAATCCATTTGACCGGTGGGAACAGATTGCTACCCCACCACCTTGCAAACCTTACAGCAAACGCCCCTGAAAGTTGATGGTTGGAAGATGGATTTTTTTTGGGGGGATGGCCCTATTTTCAGGGGCGCTTGCTGTTAGTTTCAGAGAGGGTATAATTTTTAGTTCGGTTTGGTGAAGCCTCAAAACATTCCATGGTTGACTTGGCTTTGAAAACACAGCTTACTCAATGTTTGGCAGGTCATGGTGATGAATGTCTTGGCTGAGCCGCGGGAAGAATTGTTGCAAGAGGAGATTTGGATGCATTGGAATGACTGTGGAAAATGGGAGGGCAGAAGTTCTGAAGGACAGCAAGATACCTCAGGAGTGCCATATAGATGAAATGAACAGATACCATTTTGATTAATTACAGTGTTTGTTTCTCTGTTTTGCGTTCCGTTGAGCTGTTTGGTTCGTCTTCTTCTTCTTGTTGTTGTTGTTGTTGTTGTTGTTGTTGTTGTTGTTCTAACATTTTTGTTGGGGGGGTGGGGACTGTAGGTGAGGGGTGGTTCTGAATCTGATTGTCAAAGCTATATATGCGTGTGCATCATTAATTTTTGAGTATATTTACATAATATGTAAATATATATATATATCATATATTTAAACATATATATATATACGATTATATACGTGTCTGTTCGTGTTTTAAATTAAATGGCATTGTCCCGCCTACACCATAGTTTCATGGCCCAATTACCTTTTCTTTTAATGCACCCCTATCCCTATCGCCGTATTGCGGGGTGACCGAATTTTTGAGAAGGACATTAGGTTGAAGGGTAGGAAGGGCCTTTTCCCTGATTTCTCTTTCTGAATTTTGTTGTTTTTTTTACAGCTGGTACCACTCTTCATGATAGGTTTTTTTTCACCCAGATGGTTAGTGGCATGGTATAGTGACAATTGATCTTGAGATCCATGCCATAGTTCATCTGTCGTGCAAAAGCTCGGATAAATTCTTGAACTCTGGAGGTGATGTTTGGTGTTCATGTTGTTTTTTGGGTGTACAAGTTGCAAAGACCCGACTAGAACCATCAAGCGAGCTTACAGTCGGGCCGCAAAAGCCCTAGGATATGTGGCGATATCGCACGGAACACGTGGGCAGCATGGAGGACACACTGAGATATGAAGTGAATAGGTTGTGAATCCAATTATTTTTTGAACTGCGATGGTTCAACGACCAATGAGATGATGCTGGATGGCAACTTGTGTGCAGCTGAAAGTTTTGAAACCTGCATCATTGGCCATTTTCATGACATCTCCAAGTAGAGCTGTGAAAAAGAGACCTGACCCTGGTGTAAAGAAGACAAGTGCCTTGAAATGATCTATCTATGAATCTACAACCCATTTTCCTCTGAAGCATGGCAAAGCGAGTATATTGAGTATATTTATATATATACATATATATATACAGGCAATTTTGTTTTTTTTCAATCTTGGTTATACAATCACAGAACCTCAAATTCAGTTCAAGACTTTCTTTCCAAAAAAGCCCATGGGATCCATGCATGGTTTATTTATGTACCCCAGAGTTGGTTGATTCTTATAGTAAATTAGTAAATGTATCATGACCATGGGATCCTATGGGTTTGTAATCTCCTTCCATTACTGTAGGATGTGAGACCAAAAACTCCGCACGAGCGCCATTTTGTTCGTCAGGAGAATCGTGAGCTGTGCGCCCTGCGCGCCAAAGCCTTCCACGTCTTTGGCAAGGATGGCAAGGATGCGGATTGCCATCGTTTTTTTGGGGCACCAAAAATGAACGAATCAATACCTACCATGGGAACCCGGGAACCCACGACCTTCATTTTTAGCGGTTATAAGCCTCATGATTCATGGTTTTAGGGTCCAAAGGTAGGTCCTTAGGTGGTTTTGACAGAGTTTTGTGTGATTTTCTACCCATTCCTGCCCATTCCTTGGTGAGATTAAATTTCACGTACATGATTTTCAACTCGGTTGGTTCAAGCACCACTTTGGATGAACATGTTGTTTGTTGGAGTGATTGAGAGCAATTGCAACTGAATGGATGATATGTGGATGTTAACAGATACCTGCGGTTCATGGTTGAAGTAACTACCTTAACTTTTCTTGGAATTTGGATTTCTACTAAGTATGAACAGGCATGCAGCAACAAAAAGGTCCAAAGCTTTTGTTGTTTCCACGGTTTCCACTCTAGCAGGTGAATTGTAGGTATGTTTTACTTCCAATATTAGGAGAAGGATGTTTTTAGCTGGTGGTTTCAGATATGTTTTATTTTCATCCCTACCTGGGGGAATGATCCAATTTGACTAATATTTTGATTTTTTGAAATGGGTTGGTTCAACCACCAGCTAGATGTAGTCGACACGAGTCCTTTCAAGGGGAGTACCTCTTGCCATGCATTGACACCCTCCCATGGTTGCCCGCATCTCAACCACCCGGATGACATCATGACATGTTTTTTTCGGCACTCGGAATCCACGACTTGAACCTTTTTTCGTTTGCAACCAGCATCCTACTGGCAACTCCCATCCCAAAACATCGCATGGGAGACCTCGCAGTCACCATGGTTCAATCTACACGACCCCTATCTTTACACTGCCGTGTAATTCAGTGGATTGGAGTGGTTCAGAGGTTCAGCCATCAACAGTGGATATTCTGGGCAAATCATAGGGACCAAACCGCCGAGGGAATCCCCTAAATGGTGGTGATTGAAAGGGAATCCCTCCAAAATGCCCTTAATTTAGGTTTAGGAATTTTAGTGATTTGCACAGATAGGTGTTGCAATAATCCTGTGATTTTCCGCAGTTTGATTTCATTCCTCTTAGGATCAACAGGAGGTTTAAGTACCTATCAATTGGAAAGAGGTGATACTCAGATGCATGTTGGATGCAAACTTTCCCAGAAATGGCCCTGTTCTAGATACATCTAAACTCAGTTTCTAGATACTCCGGTTTGTATATATATATATATACATAATGTACTTGTATATACTCTCAATACCCTATCTGGATATGATTTCGATCCTTCCAGGAACTTCTCTCCTGCCCGTTTTTTTTAACGACCCCATCCTCCTGCAACCGTGGCATCGTTGCGACACGAAAGGAGGGAGGTTGGATTAATCAACCCATTGGTCCTAAACCTATGAGTGCACGAGTTAGCAAGAAGCTTGGCTCTGATACACCCCTGGAGGTTTGGTTCAGATCATTTTCCTTTCTAAATGGGTGATGTGTAGGTTCCCTGTTAATCTTCCAGGGTTTTTTCCCAGTTTTTTGTTGGGTTTCATCACGGATCATGGATCATTACCCCATTTGGGTACATGAAACAATGGAAATGGTGAATTTTTCGGGATTTCCAATTAATACTACATTGTTTGGGTTGGTACTAGAATGATCATCCAAAATCTCGAAAATCATTGCCCATATACAACAGCCAGGAACTGTTGGTTTAGAAGAATCTTCCCAAAATGGCACAGGTCCTATCTGGTGAAGGATTCTCAAAGTCTGGTTGTTGTTTCTTTAACCTCCCTGAGACTAAGCATTGAGTTTTCCACGCATGAATGCGTTGGTGCGATGTTTCTGTGAGGGAGATTTGAAATGATTTTATGACATGTACTATAGTGGGGTGAAACAATGAAAGGGGGATTCTGATTATGGAAAGTTCTTTTTGCAAACCAGCATGATCGGATATAGGTGACTTGTAGTGATGTTACATAACGTTTGGACGGGAATACCACGGTGACATGTTATACTATATTGTTGACGAACTAAAAACAACACACGTTGATGTGCAGAGAGCTCCCAGCATTTGCAGTGTTTTGTTGGTATTTCTTCCAGACAGGATGAGATTTTTTGATTTTGTCCCTAGAGGCCCTGTGATGTTCCAATCATAAACTCCCAAGGGAGCGTTTTTTTTTGGAAAACTGCTAGGCCCTGGTTCCCAGGAACATGAGGTTAAAATCTGGAAGTTTGGTTCAGGGAATTTTGGACACTACCTAGTATGATCTCTGGAGTGGAGAAACATGTTTTGGTTTACATGTAAGTATTGCCTGGAACCTGAAACATCCATTTACAAATGGTTTCTTTAGTTGGATGATGCCAAATCTTTACATAGGACATGTTTGTTTAACCACGCATCCATTTTAAACTGGTTGTTCAGGGTTCCAGGTGCCTGTGAAACCAAAATTTGAAAGTCACTTGGATTTAATTTTTAAGGTGATTTGTGTTGAGTTTTTGACCATGGGACTCATCAAAATCTGACCTAACATATTCCAATTACTGTATCTTGAACAAAGCTAGAAAATCATCGGTAGAGACTATTTTGTTGAAACAAGGATGCCGAACCTATATGAGTTTTTTAGGTCTTGATTTTGCGTTTGCAAACGTCCTTGCAAACCATGGAAGTTCGAGTATTCACCGGGTTTGCATCAGTTTATATCAGTTTGCCATTTTGTTTATACTGGAGGAGGATTGCAACGCAAACGAATCAAACAACAAATTCTAAGATGAATGCTACGTACATTGATTGCATCCATCCCCCACAAGTGGCTGGCCCTTAGTACGGAAAAACTTACTCAAAGTTCTGATAGAGATTTCCCTCATTCCCTACTAAGGGCTAGGCCACATAAACAGCCCCATAAACAAACTTACTCAAACCTCAATGTGTCTTTCCCACCCTGTTTGTATTCTCCAGAAAAAAAATCCCAGGAACAATGACCGTTGGAACAATACTTTAGTGCGCGATCCACTCGATATGGAACCGTTTTGCTTCCTGGTGTCACCGATTTTTTTGTTTGGTATTGAGGTAATGTCAACCCCGGCTATAGTGATTCTTAAGGGAAGTACCCCCAAAAGTGATAAATCCCCTTTAAAATGGGACCCCCCAATTAAACAACCATGGGGTTTATTAATCCGGGGTCAACATTATTGAAAAACGTTTGGAGCAGGAGTTGTGTGAAGACTTATTGCTAATTCAGAAACTTTTACATGACACAAACTCTACAAAATTGATTCATAGTTATTACTTCACATAGACCCTCAATTCGGCTTGCCATCCATTTTGACCTTGAGGTACCAGGGAAATTGGAGGATGTGTGGCGTGATATGTTTTGATGGCATGAACCTTCGCCAAAAAAAAACATGTTAGAGTCAAGTGAAAAATGCTTGCTAGCAGTTGTGGGGGAGTTGGGGAGCACCATTCTATTGTAGGGAATCTGGGTCAATTTGGACACATTTTTTTTGTTGAATCTTTCTATCTTCAGGTCCCCATAAATTTGGGTGAATTCATCCAACTTATTACTTACATGAGGTGGTGGTTTCAGAGATTTTTTAGTGACGTTCACCTTGTATTTGAATTAGACGATTCTAGTGCACAGTTTTAGGGGGAGGTTATTCTAACTTACAGTAAGCTATTTCATAGCCAATTTCTAGCGATTCCCTTTCAAGCAACCAGTAGAATACCATGTCAGAAGAGGTCGAAAGAATGTTGCAGAAGAATTCTCCAAGAAAACACCCTGATTTTTGGTGGCATCTTCGACGCCCAAAACGCTTCGTTAAACGCTTTCATAAAAAACAAGTAAACAAAAAAGGAAATTCGTATAACCACAGGATCCTTGGATGCTATATTTACTGTTTGCTTGATTTGCATGATACATGTAAATAGATCTTTTCGGATAAAGTCTACCCAGACTATGTTAGACTTGTTTTTTTCAGTAGAACTGTTGCCAATTAGACGGTTGGGAACTACTCAGTTGCAACTTTGTTCAATGCTGTGCAGACTTCTCCTCCTTCGTATTATCCAATCTGACCGCCTGGCCATGTTCGGTGTGAACCCGTGTGACGCCAAAAGGCTACCCGTTGAATCGAGAGCAGTTGACGAGACACATTAAAAAAGTCCGTGCACGACAACAAGGTGTGCCAGAGGACACTCGGTCGCTTCAGGATGGAGTGGTGGTAAGGGCCAGTCATTGCTTGAAATCAGGCACTTTTCAACGGCTCAAGTGGTTTGTTTTTCGAGCAAATTGTGCCAGGTGAGTAGAAAGGAGCGGTTGTCAGACGCAAGAGTAGTACACTGTACACTGAAGGATCCCCTAGCAAGTGGTTAGGAACTATCCCTGTAGATTTTTTTAATTACCTATATACACATAGTCATAGTTGGGGTTGGATCTGTTTGGCCTTTGGTTTTTCAAAGGTCCTGGGTGCACCGAATCAAGCAGAACTAAGATCGTCCCTCCAAGTCAGCAATTTGTTGGGTCCATGATTTTCATGTTTAAATTGCGGGATATGCTACTCAAAGTGGCCACCTAGGACCTAGGTAGTGGTTGCAAAGATTGTTAAGTGATTTTCACCCTAAACTGGAGGAAATGATCCAATTTTTCGAATTGGTTGAAGCCACCAACTACCCCAGACATCCAAAATCATCCACAAATAACATTTGAGCAGTTGTTTTGGACTCCAAAAGCAAACCCCAAACACCATTTTCAGAAGGTATGACTGGATGAAATGGAATTTCTAGATCAATCACCTCAAGCTGAAATTTAATGGGAAGATGAAGGGATGAGAATTTGATTTCACGAGTAAGTTGCCATCTCAAAGTTGTATGTACAGTAACGTTGTTGTGTGTGCTTATTTAGATTTGAGTGTCTTTGGCAAAGCAATATCTACAGATTTGTAGTCTATAGAAGTAAATGAGCAGTCAGGAAGAACCTTATGTGCAAGACACTTCCGGGTTTAGGCCGTGTCAGACATGTGTGGATGTTTTCCTTGTAACTTCTCGACTTTTCAGATGAAATCAAATTGACATTACACTGACCATATTTGTTTGTAACTGGGACCTTTCTGACTGCTAATTAAAGATCTGACTTATCCTTGGGATGATCGTTTCTTATGGGTCTACTCTGATCCCCCAAAACCTGCACGGAACCTATATACCACCCCAAAAACCACATTTATCACCATGTTTAATAGGAGATGCATCTTCACATGGTTGGTTTTCCATTGTCAATGCTAGTTTGCCAGGTGTAGCTTAAGGTATATTTCCTAGAGAACATCTCGTTAAACACCCCATGTCACTGACCAGGAAGACAACGACCCGGAGTTCCAGATTACGGATTTGAAGTACAAGAACTTTCATGGCCAAACTGCGCAGCGTTGAGGCAATGAAAGCTGGAAAGGTATTCAACTGGATGGTGGTTTCCAATATTTGTTATTTTCACCCTTACCTCAGGAAACGATGCAATTTCACTAATACAGTATTTTTCAAATGGGTTGGTTCAACCACCAGCTAGTAAAGGATGGCACAAGAAAAACCGCTGTTTCACCCTTACAAGTCACTCACTTGTCAAGTACTTCAGCCTTTAATGGCCAATGGAGAGTTGTAAAGTTGTTGTTTGTTTTGTTGTGATTTTTGACCGTATCCAAGAGGTTGAATCATTTATACCTACTCCCCCCAAAAAACGAACATGTCACCCACCAAAAAAGGGAGCATGTCAAAAGGAAATGTCATTTTCCAACCATTGATTTTCAAATGATATGTTAGTTTTTGAGGGAAATATCTATATAGCTTTATCGTAGAGATACAGTATGGTATACTGTAGATATCCAGTCGTCCAATTGGTTCAACAAGAAATTTCCAGCCGGAAAGTTCGCCGATTCTCGGCTGTATAGCTGTGAGAAGCAGCCTTGGAAGTGCGTGAAAAAAAAGCGTTGCATTTGAGGTAGGTCATAAGGGAACCACAATAGAAGGTTCCAATTAATATCCGCCCCAGAAACAAGGCTTCATGGTTTAGCAGTTCAATGTCACTGAAGGTCAAACTCAAAGTTCAAGTTCAAAATAACAAGACACAGATTTTACTGACACGGACATGTAATTGAATCATCCAATAAGTTGTTCATTCAAAAACTTCCAAGGACACTGTGTAAAACACCCAAATCAGACGGGTAGCAATCTCATTTCGGCATAAATGTTATATAATTCGGGTCATTAACTGTTAGAGATTCCGCAGAGGCTTGGCCTTTTATAAGGGAACAACAGGGAACTGATTGCAGATGTAGCTTCCATACAGCTTCTGGGATGGTCATGGGAGCCGGTGGATTTACCAAATCAAAGTCAATCACACCAACAATCTCCCCTGAACATGATTCAAGGGTAATATTTAGATGGTAGAATCCCAATTTGAACCACTTGTTGCTGTTTTTGGGTCATTTAAAAGCTGCTCTGTGTACCCCATAGGCATCCGAAAAGCATAGCATTTAGGATTCAGCACCATCCTCAGAAGCTGACACAAAACAAACAAATCTTCTGATTACCCTCAGTTTTGCAGACTATTTCAGCCACAATGCAGGGATCAAACACCAAATGCACTGCAGTTTTAATCACTCATTTCCCCAAACAGAACTCTTTTCTATGTTTTGGGGTACATACCAAAGAATGACTTGGTTGAGTCATGGTTTGATTGTTAGTCCGGGAAAAAAATCTTGAAGAGAATGACCAGCTGCCTTGTTTGCATATTTTGGAGCTCCTTTTGGCTTCCAGGGCCTGAAAAAACACCGTTTCTCAGTCATGTTGCCCGTGCTTCTGGCACGGGATGATTCCCTAAAATCTCTTGGTGCTTGAGGAGTGCAGGGAAACATCACGGGATGGTGGGAATCCCAAATGCAGAAGATGTGCTTCAGAACCCGTTGCATCACTAGGTGGTGGTTTCAAACATTTTTGATTTTCACCCTTACTTGGAGAAATGATCCAATTTGACTAATATTTTTCAAATGGGTTGAAACCACCAACCAGATCAGGTTGACGGTTGACTTTTTTGACATCATGGAACCCTTCGAGAAATAGCGAAGAGTTAACCTTGCAGCGTTTTGTGATATTGCAACATTCAGTGAATAGAGACCTTTATATGCTTGAAGCCTGAAGTCAACTTGTTTTTTTAAGCAGGGAAGGGTTCCCATGCTGATACTTGGATGATCCAATTTGACTAGCATATGTTTCAACATGGGTGGGGGGAAAACCCATCGATTATACACTCCTGAAAACTAACATAGGTTCTGAAAATAGGCCATCCCAAAAGGAAATGAGTACATATTCCAACCATCCATTTTCAGGTGCTATGTTAGCTTCAAAGAGGGTAGATTCCATTTTTTTACCCTTGAAGATCTTGAAGTCTTGCCGGTTTTTTCAAACCGTTGGTTTCTGAGAGCCAAAAAATAGCAGCTGTTAGTTTCAGGGAGGCTCGTAGAGTTTTGCCGTTGGTTTCATGGGTTCTTTGCTGGTGAAAAAATATCCACCTATTTTTTGCATTTTTTTGGTGTAAATATATGGACGTTTCCGAAAATAGTGGTACCCCCAAATCATCCATTTTAATAGGGTTTTTGATTATAAACCATCCATTTTGGGGTACCACTATTTTTGGAAACACCCATATGTTGCAGTAAATGGTGTGAGAGTGAATCATTTAAGCGCCTGAAAATGGACTTGAATGTTTGTTTGTGGGTGGGGTTTCCCCTATGTCATGAAGGTATTCATACAGTTTGAAAGATTTGAATAAATTCATATATGAAGCTTGAGCGGTTTATAGCAATGTATATCTTGATTTAGACGCTTTCACAGAGATAGATATACAGTATAAGCATCAGAAATCAAACAAATATATATCATAGATACATATGTGTATGCATTTGCAATGTGTATGCCTAGGCCCAGAATAGTAGACCCACCAACCTCAACCAACCGCTGGTTTACATCTTCAGTTGATGTGCTAAAATCTGCAACAGTTGGGATGTTGAAAGTGCTATGTAATCACTATCATACATATAGATTTGTTTGAATCTTACAAGCAGGTGGTTCGCGAAATTATTTTGTGTCAACCCTTCCTTTTTAAGCTATGATTCTTTCCCACATCCAATGACTACGAGGTGAAACACACATGTCCTATACGAAAACCCCACCCTTCACCTGGACTTGTTGCAGTCGGTGGTTTCACCACCTGGCCGTCAGGAGTTGGGCGTTTCAACTCGTCGAATGTTCGGGAATTTGGGCAATCGCTTCGTTTTCCCTGCACCGCAGCCCTCATATGGACAGCAATCCTACAAGAGGTTGGGATCGGCAGCTTTCAAAATAAATCCGTGGGGTAAGGTGGTGGTTTGTTGGAATTTGTGGGTGTCATAGCTGAAGGTTTTGGAGGGATCAAAGGAGCGTAATTAGCACCTGATTTTCTCAAAGGGATAGGAGACCATAAGGCATGAGCTCAGTTGGAGTGTTGCAACAGAACACGCGACCAAGATATATCAAGACAAACTAAAGTATTGCTAAGATCCATCAAGGTGTACTAGAATCTTCTAACATTTACCAAATCCTGCTAAGTCACTAAGACAAGTCGATGTTTCATCCCTCCAATTTCAGTAGAGTCAAATTCCACCACCGGGCGACCCAAAACAATTGCAATCTATTTGAAAATTGGTGGAAGGACTGTAACTAGGTACTGCTTTCGATCATGTTTTTTATGTTTCCCCCTATCTATTTGCCTGAAGCATATGTTTAATGATGGTGAGGGACAACCCACCAAGTAGAGAAATTTTGTTCAAGGGAAATCTTTCAAACCAATTGTTGGCAACAGACGTTTCAGCTCGGTTGATTATAGTCCCATTCCAAGTCATCCTGCCTTGACGTGGAGCTGTAGGATGCCTTCTCGACAAAGCAGCGAGCCTTTTACCCCACCAACAAATTTTTGTGGTAGGAAATCTTCAATCACAACATCTTTGGGAAACACACCACTTGTTTCCGGCCAAATAGATGAACAAAATAACTACAGATACATGTTGTCCAGTATTTTATTGAGGTTTGTATGTTTTCAGTCCACAAATTTGTCAAACAGACTGATTGCAGACAATTTTAGAATTGTTTCGGTAGTGTTTTGATTGTTAGAATTTGGAACTTGTGCCAACCATCTTGCGTAAGCAAATCCAAGTGTTTTTTGTCCAGGCTCCCCTGATTTTGAATCAAGAAAATTCGATGTGGAAGCCAGGAATTTGTGTTGGATTCCATGGAACAGCGTCATTTCACCGAAGCGTGTGAGTGCCTTCGGCACCAAGAACAATCTGACTGAAGGGGAAGGCATGAGCAATAAGAGGCGGAGATGGTTCTTCAAACGATGTGTCCCTGGTTTTTCTGAAAACATTCCGTATGGTTAATATCGAAACAACACTGAGTACATGGTAGTTAAGTTCTGGGATATAGATAAATCGATTTAAAACTGATTTTATATAGTGCAACGCAGTGTAAACTTGTGGCCCCTACAGTTACTTTTTGGGAGTATGTCATGTTTTTTTTTGTTACCTTTTTTGTGCTGCTTCTTGCGAGAAATAGAGTGACACGGACTGAGATCTCCAAGTCCAAACAAAGGTGTAGGCAGTGCAAACTTGTTTGTTGCTGTTGCTGTTGCTGTTGCTGTTGCTGTTGCTGTTGCTGTTGCTGTTGCTGTTGCTGTTGCTGTTGCTGTTGCTGTTGCTGTTGCTGTTGCTGTTGCTGTTGCTGTTGCTGTTGCTGTTGCTGTTGCTGTTGTTGTTGTTGTTGTTGTTGTTGTTGTTGTTGTTGTTGTTGTGGTTGTTGTTGTTGTTGTTGTTGTTGTGGTTGTTGTGTTCTTGTTGTTGNTTGCTGTTGCTGTTGCTGTTGCTGTTGCTGTTGCTGTTGCTGTTGCTGTTGC
This sequence comes from Breviolum minutum Mf 1.05b.01, assembly GCA_000507305.1. Taxonomy (NCBI): domain Eukaryota; class Dinophyceae; order Suessiales; family Symbiodiniaceae; genus Breviolum; species Breviolum minutum. Next base: position 21,590 of record DF243135.1, on the reverse strand, counting down.
TGTTGCTGTTGCTGTTGCTGTTGCTGTTGCTGTTGCTGTTGCTGTTGCTGTTGCTGTTGCTGTTGCTGTTGCTGTTGCTGTTGCTGTTGCTGTTGCTGTTGCTGTTGCTGTTGCTGTTGCTGTTGCTGTTGTTGTTGTTGTTGTTGTTGTTGTTGTTGTTGTTGTTGTTGTGGTTGTTGTTGTTGTTGTTGTTGTTGTGGTTGTTGTGTTCTTGTTGTTGTTCTTGTTTTTGTTTTAGCAACACGCCATGTTCTGGGTGATGGATCGTCCACAACGAAGATGACTTCAGTTGAAGCAGCAGCCTCCCATGAGGCAGTCAGGGTGTAGTGCAGGGTACTTCATCACGAATCTTCAGAAGAGCAGCAATTCAATCTTCATGTTTTATGTTGAACCAACATAGCAAGAGCAGTTACATTTGCATGTTTTTTCCACGTTTATTTACCACTATAGTGATGATAGGAAAAACGTGGTGAATACCATATCATGTCCATCTCTTTGGGTTTCAATGTGACCTGTGAGATTTTTCATGGACTGAGATGATGAAGAGAATGGCGGTATTCCTTGTCTTTGGTTTCCAGCGCCTAAAGCTGCCACTGTGATCCTCTTCTTTCATGCGAATGCAGATCCTTGGAATTTGTCAAAATGCAAAAAACTTTGAAAATTAACGGCTGGAACCCAAGAATGGAGATTTGGAAGATCATGTTCCTTTTTCAATTGGGTGATTGTTAGGTTCCATCCGTTAGTTTTTCAGGCGGGTGTTTTTGGATCATATTTTTTGCAGAGATGAAATCCGAAGGTTTAATTGAAGTTGTTTTCGAGATGGTGGTTTCAATGATTATTGACTTTCAACCTGTACATGGAGAAATGATGATCCAATTTGACCAGCAGATTTTCAATCGGGTGGCTCAACAACCCGCTAGTTAACTAGTTGTTTTATGATGTTTTCAATCATGGGAAGAGAATGGTAAGAGAAGACTGCAAATGAAACGTATTCTGAAACTGTTGGCGCTGTCCAACAAGATTGATGAGTGTTTTGTAGAAATCATGATGCCATGTTTTGCAGAAAAGAAACACGTTTATTCTCAGGGGTGAAAGAATATGAAAGAAGGTCACTGGATTGTTTCAACATGTTTATTTACCTAAGATTGATATGCTTTGAAATGATGTTGTGTGCCACTGAAAAATGGGAGATCCCAGCCTTTCCTTTAAGGATACGGAAACCCTATTTTCAGGGGCGAACTGTGAGTTTTAATGGAGGGGAGGTACTTTGAAATCCTTTGGTGATGCGACTGATGGGATGAAATATGTTGTTGAAGTCCTTTCCGCCAAAGAATCAGCAGTTCTTTTTTCTTCCCTAGTGTAAAGCCACCGGAAAGAACCAATGTTTCACTGGTCATAAACCCATTTCTATGTGGTGATTTTCTTGTTTGTCCAAAAATCAAATGCCACAAATGTCTTTTTCTTCAAAACCAGCCAGCCTTCTTTTTCGAGGTAATTCGGACCCTAAGAGTCGGAATTTTGCTGGAAAACTCACCTCCCGAAATGGAAAATGGACAGTGAAACTGCTCAAATTTGGGATTTGGCCTAAAAATGTCATGGGTGATCACAGGCATCCTGGGTGTATTGGAGCATCCCTGATTTTTGCATGTTTGACAGTGGTTGAGTCGGTATACTGGTATACTTATCAATTCCAATCAGCTGCATCCAACGAAACACATGGTAAGCTCAGTTTGTGGATGTCCGTTTGGCTTATAGGCCAAACCAACCGATTTCCAGCAAAGCACCTTCAACATCTTCAGGAAGATTTGGGCATGTCCTTTGCCGTCTTGCGACACATCCGTGATCAATTCAAGGCTTGGCGACGCTAAAAAAAGTGACTTCTTGACCAGATGTGTAGTGACTAATGGGGATGTCTCAAATTCATTAGGTGTTAGGATGTGTCATGGGGAGGTTGCAGGAAGTTAGCCATGTGGTTGAAAGTCACTTGAATGTGTTGAAGGTTCCAAACGTTTTGGTACGTTCGCCGTTCCATGGAAGAAACGTTTCGCATTTTTGGCGTGCGTTTTCGGATTCCTTTCCCCTCAGAATTTGCCAAGTGTCCCCTTTCCAGGATGAGACTTGTGATAAATACCCTCCCCGAAACTAACATGGCACCTGAAAATAGGCCTTCCCAAAAGGAAACGATCGTATTCCAACCATCCATTTTCAGGTGCTATGTTAGTTTCAGGGAGGGTAATTTTTTAATGACGTCAAAAGGGTAACATGTAGCAAACCCTGAACCCTTCAATGAAGTACAGGTTGCTGAACTACTGGGCAAACGATTTCAAAAGGCCTATATAAGTCCACCTTTTTGTTCCCTCATGGTAGTAGTGTGGTGGTTTGGTAAGGGAAGCCGCCTTCAACAAATATCCCAAAAAATTAGGGGCTCGGAGAATTGTAATCGACAAATACCCCCCGAAAACATGTCCATGTCCCATAGCATGGCTAGTGCTTGGAAGATTAGATCCTTTCCTTTTGAAAGATGGCCCCTTAAACTAAGGGAACGGAACATCTTCGTTTTTTTTTCGAGCCACTGAAGTGGCCAGATTCGTTCATTTTTTTGTTTGTCGAGTCTCGCTTCCCAACCTTTTTGTTGGGGAAGTTTCGAGAGGTGAATGTGCTTGCAGTGGAATATCCTGGATGCTCCATCGCGTTTAGGGGGGGAATGTGACGGAAGAACTCCTCCTCCCAACAATCACATGAAAGGTGCAACTGCCAGGTGAAATCAACAGATTGCACAATTCTAACGGCATTCTTTCTGTATTTTTTTGAGGAAGTTGTTGAACTTACGTGATTTTTTATATGTTAATGTATTTGTGAACTACGAAATCTAGTGGAATCTAGATTCCTTTTTGGTGCTCCGGAGTGAGGTTTACAGACAGGCAGGTGTTTTTGGCCAGACAGAGAGCAGATGTGAATCCCAATTTTGATGCTCCAACCGATATATGGGGGTCCATCGGGATTTATAATGTATTATATTAGTAGATCATCCCGGTATGGAATGGGTTGATATCTTATGGGCACTTCTTGTAGGTAAATGTGGTCAAATGCTCTGGAGACCTGGAGTTTTTTTGACCTGAAACGTTGCATCAATTTCAACGGTTTGGTGAGTATAGGGACATAAAAATGGTACCCAAACAGCAAGTTTATCAGATGGGGCTAAAAATCATCCAGTATCTAATTGAGGTGTTTGTTTCATCATATTTTATCATATTTGGAGACTGTTGCTGAGAGATCACAACTGCACCATGATTCTGTTCGCTGTGATTATCATTATCATTATCATCATGATCAGATCATGATCTTCATCATCTTGAACGTGATAAAGACATAAAGACAGTTTGAACCTAGCAACAACCAAGAGTCATTTTTCATCATCATTATAGGAACGGCGTCCATCTCTATAATTTAAGGCTAAGGTATAAGAAATGGGTTTTCTAAAAACCTAATATATAAAGGCTCATTAAGGCGCCCTATTAATCAACCAGGATTTGGTGGCTCATGTCACAAGGAAGGGTTTCTGTTGCCACTGCTCAACTATGTTAAGGTTATGGACTTTTGCACGGCATGGAACCCACAGAAGATGCTGTTTACGAAGTGGCCCTCACTGCCTTCAGATTTTTAGTCGATGAGACTTGGTTTTAGCGCGATGTCGGCTGGAAAGAATACCGCAGGAATTGGTGGGTTATGTGGATTGAAAGATGTTGTTTATTGTCAACAATGTTTCTCCATAATTTTATTTTGAAAACAAGTTCTTATAGCTGACTTCTATTCTTCAGATTGAGGTGCAACCACCTATATACTATAGTATGCAAGTTGTATGAATACATCTCAAGAGGATACCGGGTTGGTGATGGTTCAGACCGGGGCAGTTGAGGTTGTTTTCTTGCAGATTTAGTGGGGGGGGTCAACTGGTTATACACGTACCTTCCAGATGTGCAGGATTGGACCGGCATCATCAACGGTAGGATGACCTAAGATGAAGGAGAAACGATCAGCGCTTGAAGGATTTTGGGAATGTTACCATTGGATGTATCTTGTGATGCGAGTCACCCCGGAAACCAGGATGCCACTCAGTGACCACTATAGGATGACAATATTTTTTTCGGAGATTCCATGTATCAGATCTCCATGTGTCACTGACATCCATAGGAGGAGGTTCGCATCTAAAGTTGTGTCCCATTTTTTTGTTGGTTGTAAGTCGTAACAATCAGCCACATCAGATGGGTCGTGGTTGGTTGAATTTGCAGGGGTTGTGCAATTAGGCACCTCAATGCAATTTGGCGCTCCTTGGAGCATCCTGGTGCATACATGTTGACCAAAAATACAACAAAAACTCCTTCCATTTTTTCGGGAAAAGCGACGCACAACAAACATCTCTTTGCAATGGCCATGCCATGCCGTGTTTCCACGCCTTTAGAAAAAATATAGGCTCGCTACCAACTGGACATGACTCGCTCAGGAGATCGGCGTCAGATATTCGCAGATCATCTTGTTTGGCCGATCTTTAGGTAGCGGACCGGCTGTGACTTGCCGTCGAAAGCTGAGGTGTGATACTCGGGATTTGCGAGCACATGTAAGATACATGTAAGATAATCCTGGAATCGGATGGGGGGGGACATATATGAAATGGGATACCCTGTTACTATGTGTGCTGGCTTCATAATTAGCATGTCATTACGGGAGGTTTGACACACTGAAGTTTGCACACAAGAGTTGGATTTGTTTAGATTTATGTACGCTTTTGTTTTGTTGTGAGGAAAATGACCCAATTTTTGAAGAAACCTGGACCTTTTAAATTGTGGTGGGGAAGAATCACCAGCCAGAGAGAGAGTCAACCTCTCCACCATAGTTTTTCAAGATGTAGTCTTTTTCACCCCAATAATCTGGCTAAACAGTTAGGGATGGTGAAATGGACATCTTGTGATTTTACATGCTATGTGTTTTTTTACATGTTTTTTACCTATATATCGCTTCAGATAGCGTCTTGGTAATACGCTTAGTCCGAAAACGTGGCTGGGAAATATGTTTCGTTTGAGGCCCCGCCGTGGTTTCAAGTTTCTAAAATCACACAGATTACACACGCTTCTTGCGCCAAGTATTCAACAGAAAGCATGCATTTTGCCCTGACCATCGAAGATGAGGGATGAGGAGAGTTGGTACATCAGTTCCAATTTTCCCATCAGGAGTGCTTGCCTTTTACACCTCTCCCACTGAGGTGTTCTTAGCAGCACAATATCCTGTGTCTTTGGTGGTAAGAACTGGGTAAAGTTTCGGTTTGGGAGATGTTCAGACCCATGCCCATAGGATCCATGTATAGCATATTTACCTACACTTACCATAAAAATCAACCAAATGGAGGTAAATATACCATAGATGGATGGTATGGGATGGGTTTGGGCTTGGAAGAGCATGTCTCTCACTCTCGGTGGTTTCGATTCAAAAGTTTTGTTCAAGTGGTGTTTTACTCCTGAGTTTATTTTGGGAGGGAGTTTGATCCAATTTGATGCGTATATTTTGCATATGCAATAGTTAGTGAGGCCTGATATCTCGTGACTTAGATTCCCATGATTTCTTGTTTTTGTTGGTTGTATTTGTTCATTTTCCTTTTTCGGATTTAGGTAATCACCGATTCAGGTTTACGAGCTGTCAAAGTGAATGGGTTTCTTGGGAGGTGCCATATGGTATGGGATGGTCATCATCACTAGGGGTTTGTTACATACCCTTGTCAGGATTCCGTAGAAAAGGTGAGTTGACTTTCCCCAATATAAGGAGTTGATCGACCCTGGTACATATATATGTAGGTGCTGGTTTCAAATACTGTATATATATATATATATATTATGTTTATCCCTATCTGGGAAAGATTCCCTATTTGACTCATATTTTTCAGATGGGTTTCAACCACCTACCAAATATATATATATATAGCAAAAAAATGGTGCAGCTTTCTCTAGCCATCTTAAAACATATCTAAGAGAAACAGCCGGAGTGATGATGTTTCACGAGTTTTTTGTCGGAGTTTCAGCCTTGGCTGTCCAACCAAAAACAAAAACAAACAAATGAACAACATTAGCCAGATGTAATATCAAGCTGATGAAAGCCAACATTCAACTCAACAACAACCTGAAACAAACACAAATAACAATAATATCACCACCCCCTTAGTTACCCGATTTGGGGGGGGGACGTCAAAATGTAACAGTACAATACTTTTTTGCTTTCCCCCCCCACTTTTAGCAAAATTTTAG
>DF243135.1:0-15061 GCA_000507305.1 Breviolum minutum Mf 1.05b.01 | reverse complement strand
TAAAAAAAATGGGTGATCGGTGGGATGGGACGTCCTTTTTGATTTTTTTTCAATTTTCCAAACGCGATGTTTTACAGACGTTAAAATGTACTGTTACATTTTGACCCTCCCCCCCCATTAAGGGGGTGGTGATAACAATAATAATTATATCTCCTTCAGCGGAATTCCGTTTTAAACCATTCCCCCTCCCCATGTTACCAGGAATTTCTTCAAATTCAAAAGCAAATTTTGCATTTATGTAAAATGGCCTCATGACTTCCAGCAAGGCTGCATCTCACACCCTAAGGATCCGTTTGTATGTCCTAGAACTTTCCCCGAACCAATCCTACGACCTATATGGATACCTACTGTTGATGGTTTTTAGAAATCTTGAACCACCTGGGATGTAAAAAAAACAGATGTCATGTATATAAATGAAATAAACTACCTTCACCTCAATCTTCCTCATCTGGGAGGTGCTTTCAAATATATTTTTGGAATTTTCACCCCGAACTTTGGGGAAGATGAACCCATTTTTGACTTTTGCATATTTTTTCAGAGGGGGTTGGTTCAGTTCAACCACCAACTATAGTCATCTCCTTAGATATTGGGTGGACATCGTTAGGCCCGCGAGGCCCGCGAGGCCTTTGCCTCGGGTCTCTTTTGAGGTCGGTGGTTTGATTTTGGTCTCGGCCTTTGCCTCGATCAAGGCAGCGGTGCAAAGCATCGTTGGTCGTATGGTGGCATGGACCTTTACGGAACGATTTCCCAACAGCAGGATGACGTGGAGAACCGGGGGGGGATGGGGGAGAAAGGTTGGGGTTGAGGGTTGGGGGGATATTGGAACAGATGTAAGGAGTAAAATATAAATTGGTGGTTGGTTAAGAAGATGTTAGTTTGTTAGATAGTAATTTTAAGAATCCTTAAGCCTTAAGAGATGATAAGATGAGAAGGGATGAGGATGAGGAATGCATTGCGACCCCAAAAAATCTCTCAGCCATGGTTGGTCAGGAGATTTATGAAGGTCCTTATGGCTCTCTTGGCTGGGGAAAACACATTTCCCTCATTGGATTGAAACTCAGAACCACTTCCTCGTTCTTGGTTCCCTTCCTTTTTTTCCAACGCATTCCATGGTGATCTTCCAAAGGATCATCAAGGAAGAGGTGCATGAGTTTTTCCAAATAGCAGTCAAAAAAAATGGAAACTTTGGTCATCCAAATTAGGGAGAAATTTTCCAATTTGACTAGAAACCTAGGTTAAGATACTTGGTCGAAACGACCTCCAAAACCAATGAACACCCGCAAAAATTTATGCCGCCGCAGGATCATTGCGAATGTCAGTTGCTCCACGCTGTTCATCCATGGAGAAGCGGATAGCTTGATTCCACCTGAACATTCATTGAAGCTCTTCAAGTCGCTTGGCGATAAATCTATTGGTTCATCTATTTCATGGGAATCTAAGGGAACCCCCCAATGCCACCCCCAAGAAATAAGGCCTTGTTGAGGGACTATTAACCATTGGTTTCGCTTGATAAGGCCTTGTTCGGACGGGGGTGGCATTGGGGGGGGTACCCTTAAGTTCCCATGACCCCAAAAATGCTGCCTCCAAAATGGTAGCCCCTCACGACATCGACATGTCCGCCATATTCAGGCTCTAAATGAAGCTGCCTCCATGGTGAAAAATGTATAAAAATGTCAATTCAAATGCCCCAAGTGGATATGAACTACCTACTCGAATCCATGTATTAAAGCCTTTATTTCTTGGATCTATGTCGATTTGTTGATTTGTTGGTCCTTTCTATTCTGGTATTCTTAAACTTTAAACTTTAAACCACCTTTTATAATCACCATGTTGGGGAAAGATGTGTGATTTTATGGCAACCGTTTGAAGCACAGCAAAAATTATGCGAGCCGTACAGAAATGCCTCTGTTTTTGCGGGAATCCCTTTCCAGGCTACCCTGAAACAGTAGAAAGTCACATCACAGCTGGATGAGAAGATTTCAAGTTACAGACTTGGCCTTGCTCTTTTGTTACAATGTGTGGATCTTTCGGGGTTCGGACTCACAAATTGGAGATTGTTCACTTGAAGTCAAAGGAAATGGTTATCTAAGCTTTTAGTTGTATCATTATTTTCCCAGAGTTTCAGTTATATCTACTTGCTTACATATACATCATTTTGGACGTATGTGTGCTGAATATAGAACCCAAAAACCGGCGGCTGGGGGTTCAAAACAAATTTGCTTGCCTGTTGTACCTGGTGGCTGGTTTACGACATGATTTCTGCACTGCCGTGTTTTTTCCCCTGGAAGATTCGTGGAACTCGAGGCGTTGTCGTGCTCGGAAATTACTGGTGACTCCTCCGAAGATGGAACACAACTCCAACCTCTTTGGCGATGCCGCATTTCTAGCCACTTGAGATTTTGGAACGGAAATCCATGAAAACCTCCCAAAGACATAACTGGCTGGCCCTTAGTAGGGAATGAGAAAATGAATCCCCATTCTGGACTAAAAAAATCACCATTGGTCCCGGAACACCCTTTGATTCCCATCAGAAAAAGCTGGGGCAGAGATCAGTTACAAGTTTGGGGAAGAGGTGAAGAAAAGGAACCAAGCCGGTTTCCACACTGAAAATGCCCTTGAAGTGATAGGGTCTGACATGGACATAGATATGAAGTATAGAATTTACGGGTTGTTTTTGCTACATGTGTTGTAGTTACCAGTCGTTCTTGTTATGGTGATGATGTTACTTGAGATGCTGGAGTTGTTAATTGTAGGGTGTGCCTTTTTTGGAATGAACTGAATATGTAGAGGCTTGCAAAGACCAACAAAGAGGCATCAATGAGATACCATCTTTGTGTTTTTCTTTTGCATGTTTGGGTAAATGTATGGGTACTGACTTGGGGAATTGACTGATTTGACTGACTGTTAGAAAACTGTTTTCCTTTGTCTTCACTGCCGGATTTTGACCACGCACGGCTTTTGAAAGTGGTCAGATTGTTTGGGAGGCAGCCTTTACTTGACCAAAATAAGAAAAAACACGTCAAGCGTAGCAGGAAGCCTTTGCATGGTTTCCTATCTTTTCATGAGCAGCAAACAAAAGCCTGCGCCAGTGATAGTTTAAACCGCACTTGGCGGTATATTTCCCACACCAACTGTTGTTAACTCTTTTCAACTGCTATTTGCTGTTATCATCATGGGATGGTTTTTAATTTGTTTCTATATATGGTTTGCAACTTGCACGTAGAACATCATTCGGTGATTCAACGAATAATCATTATATAATTATGCTCTTCATCAAGTACTTGAATAATGATTATATTTGGATCTATATGGTACTTACTCAATATATGTTGCATCTACTTCCCACCCAGCAACAGTGGCAGATGAAGGTTTTTAAGGATTCTGGTGGTGACTGGAACCCTACGTGTGGACCCAATCAAACCCTGGACCCCTAAAGCCCTTCTCAAGAGATTTTTTTGAGATTCAGACACATGCTCAGCATGTGTTTGGATTTCTAGGGAATATATCAGACATATCACCCTACTAAATCTCAACAGACTTAGCAATGCTGAAACTTCTTACCCTTGGAATGTTTTTTCCCGAACCAAATTCCAAGGCTGTGCCAGCGATCCATTTCTTTGGATTTCCAGGTGCCTTCGACGTTCGAATCTTCCCGGATGTACTTTTCGTTTGGCACAAAAAGTAGATCGGAAAAAAGTGAAGATCGGACTTGGAACCCCAAACCTTTCATTTCATATTTGATGTTTTTTTTGGGTGAATATGTGTATATTATTTTCAAAAAAGTATCAATATTTGCACAGTATGCCCTACCCTACTCGGGTGCTATTCCCTCTCTTCCTGCAACTCGATACCTGCGGGAAAAAAGTCAAAACAGAAAAGTTTAAAAGTCCAAAGTACATTCCCCTAAACTACACAAATAAACAACTTGGGCATACATTAGTCCAGCTGGAGATTTTTGCGTAGGTTTCTTGTTTTTTTAAATCCAACCATTCCCATGGTCAAACTTTTGCTTGGGAAAAAACAACTTTTCTCCTTCATCAAAAACTGGCGTTCGCGGTACACCCTGCTTGGTATTCCTAGGCTATTACACAGGATCACCTCCAAGATTGCCTGCTTACTTGTTTGAAGATCCAGCTCAACGCGCCTTGGTAGTTTCGCGTGGGTAGTTGGTTGGCAGGTAGTTGGAGGAGATTTTGAAGAAAACGGGGACCCAACAAAAACTGGTCATAGGTAAAAAAACACACACGCACCAAAAACATCCACCAAAAAATGGTTTCAGAGTTGTTGGTGTAAACGATTTCACGATTTCAATGGTGGTGGATGTAAGGGAAATACGGGCTCCAAAAATGCCCTGAAATTTTGGTTGGTGAATTATGATCAAATATACCCAACCATTCAAATAGATTGGGATATTGTAAGGGGTCTATCATCTTTCCATCCGAAAAAAACTGCATGTATATTTCGAACCCAAATCAAGGCACATCAAAAAATGGTTCAAATAAGTCTCCTCAAAATACCAACTTTGCATTAACTTGTTATTTTTGTCTCTTTATTAACTTTCGTCATTGAATCACCTTGTTTCTTCCTAAAGTGTTACCGGAAACTTCCTTTTTCTGACCAATAGAGCCAGGAGATTTTGGGAAGATCCTCCATGTTGGCTAAGGAGCTCGCATGCTGCAAGACCGCAAGGTGGGACGAAGAAGCATTGCGGAAGCCGGTTTATGGTCGTGGGTGTTTGTAGGGACCAGAAAAAAACGCTTCTGAAAACAGGGAGAGGAGAAGTTGTTTATTTTTTTGACTTGAAGACAGAGAGGCTGCAAAAATGTTTTTTTTTCATAAAAGAAGCGTTTTCTCTTTTCCAATTAATAACATGTTTGGTTGCATCACTTAATCTTTGAGTGTATTTGTGTTTCTTTTTTGACTTGGGGACATGAAAATCCCATGATCCAAATTGACCAAGATTTCCACATGGGAAATGGATGGAAATGGGCTGTTTTTTTGACGGAACTTCCCCCCAAGATCCGTAGCTTGCAGCAATTCAATTGATGACTCGACCAAACTTTGGAAGTTTGCATATTCATATTAGGGGTAACAATAGATGGTGGACATATAGTGGCAAAATAATTGAATCTATGGTCAAGATACATCGTGAAGTGAAGATGTGGTGAGCAAATATACTGAGATATGATCATGTTCACAGTTCACACCGACGAAATATGATCACTTCTGAAAAACCCTGCCTTGTATCGGTAGTTCTTATAGTTGTTGCGGGCCCTCATTTCCATCCAACTCACTTGGCATAACTGACTCTGACTGACCCATTGACCCAGCAACCCGACTCCAGGTCCAAAACTGTTTTGGACAACAAAACACCCAGTCGCTTTTTGTTTGCGCTTGGGGGATGGTATGAAAAAAACATATGAAAAACACCTCCCGGTGGTTTTCAATAGCCATGTGGAATAGCCCACCCTCAGGCGTGTTTTTTTTTGGCACCATAATTTCATTCCATGGCGAAAAATCTCGCGGATCCTCGGTGTTATAGCGGACAATCTCTGGCAGGAACCCAAGGCTGTATCCTTGACGAGGCCTTCATGGTGTCTTGGTTGATGTTGCGTCGTTGAGTTTTTGAACACCAGTGATTTTGGTATAGATGGGGATTAAACCATGTGGGGATTACTATTTGGTGATGTTAGTTTTTTTGTTTAATCTGGGGATTACCACCTGGGGGATGTATTAAAGATGTAAAATCTAACTTGTAGTTTAGGGACTACTGGTGCAGGGTTTTAGGCATCAACAATATGAAGGGAGAACGAGCAATTAACGGAGATGGGGATGAAGGGTGACATGTCTCTACTCCAGTTTGATAACTTGTCCGTTAAGAAAGCCTGATTGTAAACCCTTATTCTACTTGGGGTTATTTTTGGTTCGCGGGGTGACCCCCACAACATACCCTGCAGGATTTGATGTTTTTTGTTCAATTAATCAGCTGAGACTCAAGATAGATAGCCAAAATAGCAACCTTGTGAGAACCAACTCTTACCAAATTTGGCTAGACTATCACCCACTTGAACATATTGTCTTTAGTAAGGTATATTGGGGTTATTACAAACCCCACTTACAAAATCAGTCATTATTACAGTTCACTATTCTGGTCAAATTATAGCGACCTCAGACGACCTCACCCCAAAAGGTAGCTAAGGAAGGGAAATCCCCTTATTTCAGGAAAATCCAGGTTGGTGAAATATGAGAATTTGGCCAGATTATTCCTTTTGTACATCTTCACATTCTTCCAATGCGCCGGTTTCGAATCTTCACCTTTTTTGCCCTCAGGTTTTGTGATTGCTTAGCTAAAGGTGATGCTCAGCCAGTGGATGTGACTTTCTGTCGACAGGTGGGGAATTGAACATGGGACCACCACATATTGCCCATGTTGATTAGGGTTTTTTTGGTGGTTTCAAATCTGTTTCCAAGTTTTACCCTGCAAAAATTGGGGAAAGACTTCATCCAATTTGACTAGCATATGTTTAAAATGGTCTGGGGGAGACCTAACAACTATAGGACCTTGGAAAGGAATTGACCCTTTTCTTTAAATCCTGACAGTTGTGTTTGCTGTATCATGACGCCCTGCGACTTTGGCAGGGTAATTCTAAAGCTTCAGATTTTCAATTTTTTGATATCCATGTCCGAAATTTCCATGTGTACGCTTGCTGAAAAAATAGGTATATCGGTATATCCAATCATAGATGCCCAGACTGTTGCAGTTGGTGTCCAAAGGGTTTGAAGAATGGTGGAAACTATAGTTAAGTATCCATTTTTGGTAGGAAGTTTCTGAACTTTTAGGATCTTTTAGGATCTTTTTAGGAGTTCAATGTTTGAGATCCCAATGTTTTTGGGTGGATCCCTACTCTGATCGATTCCGAAAACATTTCACACCTTTGTTCACCTGGGTATAAGAAACCATGCCCCCCAAAGGGGTATCCCCAACAAAAACGTGTTGCCATGTTTTTTACATCAAACTGGCCGGTGTTCTCCTTTACCGGATGCCAGGAAAATTCGGTGGAGGACATCACCATTCGTTTCAAGGAGCGAATGTGTTGGGGTGCAATGGATAGCGCTATGATGCGAAATTAAGGGCATACCCCGCAAATGCCACCACCCCCAAGAAATAAGCACCTAATAAGGGTTTATTAAGGGATATGAAGGGACAATGGTTGTGAAGAATCCTTCAATAAGGCCAGCTATCTCTAGAGGGGGATTGTTATTGGAGGGGTGGGCCGCTGAAAATCCTTAAATTCCCATATGTTGATATTGGCAAACGAACTGAACATGGCAATTTGTTGGTAAAATGCACCATGAAATCTTTTGACTTCACGTATTTTCTACAAAGCACAATGGGTGGATTGCCAGCCTTTCATGCATCTTACCAGAGCGTTGTGTTGATATTTGGTTCCAGGAACTTCGGAACAAAAATCTGCATTTTTCCTCGCATGACTAAACCATCTGGAGATGCAATAACCATCATTAGATATCGCAACAACTAAGCAGGACATAGCAGAACTAAACCATTATCATAACGTATCATCACTCCATACCATTCATGTTTCATCAGTGGTGCCTGTTTCACATTCCACTCTGGGGGACGTGTGGTTTCCAAAAAAGAACACCCTCCCGTCACCCCATTTCTCATCCTTAGGGAACGGAGCCCAGATCCAGAAGTCTTGTCAACTTCATCGGCTCCATGTTAAACCTCCCCTGGAGGTTTAACAGCACGTAAAATACATCCTCGAAAACTAACATGGGATCCAAGTTCGGAATCTCCAAACTTCCAGGGGTCCGTTTTCAGGTGAACCTTGGGGTCCGTTTTCGTGGGGAGTATCTGAAAAGCAGTGATCCTAAAAGGAAAGGATTATCTTCCAGTCCGATATATTATTTTTCAGGGGGCGAGCTGTTAAGCTTTGGAGTGTAAATTATATAGCTCAATGAATTGATATTATAGATACATGTATATATGTACAGATATATATTGGGTTTCCCTCTTCCAGTAACCGTGGAAAATGAAGGTTTATAGGGCCCCCTTACTAGAATCATAATAATCCTGGTGGTGACCATTACTAGTAGCAGCCGGGAAAGCCCAAGATATATAAGCTACATACCCCCCACCCAGGATGCAATTGTGGGAAGTGCAATGTAATGTCATCCTGGTGGCTGTTCTGGGGGGACGAACCCAGGACCCAACATACATGACATCTATACGAAGCAAGGCCAAAAGTTTCCCCTTAGGATTGTTTGAACAAAACAATCGTGTGAAGATTGATAGAATATGCAGCTGCAGATTCATGAAATAGATCCGAAAATGAAATCATTCGAAATTGAACAGTTCTTGGTCATTGGTCCCCTCAGGATCAATGGTTCTGAACTGGGTTGAGGAAAAAAACACTCTAGCAGCTCAGGCCATTACTTCAATCATTTCACTACTAAAATTCTTGCTACATCCCAGTACATTTACTGGAAATTCCTCCATGTTTATTCATTTTTCCTGGTAAATATCGTCAAATTGCTGGATTTTCCAGCCAGCTATGTTAAGCTTACAGGAGTGTACCATATTTTTTCAAAATCTACTCCAGGATGATCAATAGAATTAAGGTGATTCATTACAAGGTGGGTCTCTACTAGCTATAAAATCTATAAATGGAGTTATAGTTTATAACCCCTATAAGAGTCACCTTATAAAAAGGTTTCGCTGTGGTGATCTCTCCCCTATAAGTGGAGTGATTTCGGGCCCCTGCTTACCCAATGAGTAGGGGCTCACCCCTTGGCACCCTTGATGTTGCTTTACATCCTTCAAGCAGTCCAGCAAATGAAGAGGAATCTGATGAAAGCCACTTGGAGGTGTGGATCATTGTGTGATTAGAGGTGGAGATGGAAGGATATGATGGGTGATCTCCTAAATAATGAGGTTGTTTGATTTGTTGTTGTTGTTGTTGTTGTTGTTGTTGTTGTTGTTGTTGTTGGATTTGTTGTTGTTGATGACTTTAATTGAATTGAATTCAATACTGCTTATAAGCAACTCCGGCAAACGAGATTACTGTTCAACTTGCCGTCAGCTAAACGAGTGTTTTGACCATCCCAAATGGTTCACAGGTTGACCCCAATGGTTTCGTCACCCCACCCAGTAACAGTTATCATCAGGATTCATCAGGATGTTTGCATTCTAAGTAGGGGATAGCAAAAAATGGCAATTGAGCAATGAAAAAACCCAGCTCTTTAGGGTATATAAGGGAATTTACTACCCATTTTCATGCCGATTAGAATAAAATGCTATAAGGATCCCTTTTAAACAACCAGTATAATGGAAATTCAGACGTGTTTTTGTTTTCGTGGCTCAATTAACAGGAGGGGGAACATTCCTTAACCGAAAATTCTTTGGCAGAGTTGGGTGGGAGGGTGAACCCACAGGAATCCTGTGACGTTTTCATCAAGATTCTGAGCAATGTATAGAGCGCCAACTGCCAAGATGGTAGTGCAAATACATATACACCCCGCAAAGATTAACATAGAACCTGAAAATGATGGTTTGGAGGATAATGTTCCTTTTCCAGGGATGTATTCTCAGGTTCCATGTTAATCTTCCGTGGTGTATATGTTATTATATACATAGCGACTCCCGACTCCCAACAGGAATCTTAGTCTTAAGGAATTATGTATTTCCCCAGACTATTGGACTTCGAATCTCATTTCAACTTTTTTGAACATGATCATATTGATGCTGTTGATGCTTTTTTCAATTCGATCACCTACATGAAAACCCATTGAAACCTTTTGTCAACAGATTCGAAAACATCAAGGCTGCTTGTAGCCCTTTTGGTAGTCGGGTGCAACGGTGGGATTTGGGGGAGGGTGTGGACTCCATGCCAGGCCAACCTACCGATGGAAGATCGAATAGTGGACGATTCTTGGCCGAAACGCCACCACGAAACTAGCAATGCATGGAGTTTTCCTGCTAAGATATAGTGGGCAATGTTGGAGGTTAATCTTAAGAGGAGATATATTTACAGTTTTGGTATGTTTTGGTATTTATGTTTACATATATTCACATCCACTCGTTGGTGTTTTTAAGTCTGTGCTTCTTTTCTTGTTGTGTGGATTTATCATATGTTATTTGTTTGGAGTAGTTTATATAGTTACATGGCAATACAGCCAAAACAATAACGTAGTTCAGCAAATGGCAAGCCGAGAAGCCAAGAGGGACATCATTGCTATGTATATTTTCCTAAGTGGGGGTTCCAAATATTTTTTCTTTTCACCCATATATGGGGAAATGATTCAATTTGACGTTCATATTTTTCAAATGGGTTGAAATCGCAAACTAGTTTTCCTTGATTTCATATGAGCTCTTGGCATTTGCAAAGGGGTGACCAGCTAGTCTTCCATGTGGGGTCTTTAGCTGGAACATGTGTAAGGTGACCGTGATGACCCCTTCTATTTGTGGGTCAACCAACCCCACCTACCCCCTCAGAATTACGGCCTTATGAAGGGAAACCAATTGCTAATATGCCCTTAATAAGGTCTTATTTCTGGGGGGGATAGGTTTGGGGGGGGTTGGTTGACCAGTCATGATTCACGTTTTCAAGACTTATTCAGATAATACCAGAAGTGAAGGACAACTCCGTGGAAATGTTCGACAAAAAACGGGACCCTCTTCAAAATATAGTCGTTCCTATTGTGACAGTGAAGATGTAAAAACATCTCACCCTAAACAAATCAAAGACTATACAAGAACTATGATTTCTAGTATGAGTATTGTGAAGCCTGCTTGCTTGTCCCTTTAGTTGACTTATGAACCAATAAAAACACTATATAGCAATCTTAGGAAAGGCCTTGGTTGTTTTTTTTCCGGCAAGCTGAGGATAAGGAGAATCAGGAGGTACTTCGTGTCCCGGAGATTCTTGGATTTGCAAATTTCACACCAATGGCGGGGTGCTTCCTTGGTGGATGTGTATTTAGTTGGTTTATCCATCCCTAACATATATACGCACTTTTTATCCAAGAACACATTTCCATGTTTTTGTTATTTCCCTCCAAGAAACCCATGTTGGACCATAAAATTGACATTCAAAAAACCAGTTGATCTGACGTTGACTCTTGAGATGTGATGATGGGAACTCTAAAAAAGGAAGAAACAAAAACAGCTCAAGACCTCGGAGGTGCCTGACTTCAGAGTTCATGATGTACAACGTCGATTTTATAGGAAAACGTTCATATATTTATATTCGTACACTAATGTCTTAGAATATACTGTATGAGGACATAGTATATTTAGATAATTCTTATCTTATATATCCGATGGTTGATTTGGTGCAACTTGTTTCCCTCTTCAAGGTCATTAGAACAGAATGGTTTCTGCCTGGTGACCAGTTTCCGACCAGTCTTCCCCACCACAAACGCCGTGAGAAAGCTCATCCAAACGGTGGAGAAACACGACTTTGGGATCCCGCTTCCAACCCTGCACCGCTCTAGCCGTATCATACCTGGTTCTTTCTTAGTGATCCCACCATGGCCCACTGATCCATACAAAAAATCACCAGCTTAAATGGTAGCAACGATCCTTGAAGGGTTGAGCACTCCCCGGAATGTACCTTTGGGGAAGCCATGGATATACACAGAAATTCTGATGACCTAATTCCTGGGTTATACGTAAAACATAATCACTTGGGGCGACTATATACATGTGAGGACCCATTCTGATGGATCTTTCCTGAAAAATGTCATTGATATTAGGGAATTATATATTTGGAAACCTCTATTACTTGGACCTTTCCACAGAAACAGCGGTGGGGATAACCAATGGATTGCGCCGAGGAATGGCTTATCCCAAGCGAAGACCATCATCGCGGAACGCGTTGAACGCGTGGAACACGGAACACCTTCGGAGGTTTCACCGAGAAGCGGCAGTTTTCATGAATACTCCGTGTTATCCGTGGTTGCTTGATGGAAAGGTATAGAAGTTTAAGATTGGAATGTGAATTTTCATGATGTTGCTTTAGTCTAGACACTGAATGTAAATGTTCTAGAGTCCTATCACTGGTGGTTTCAAATAGTTTTGAGATCATGTGCGCCAATGATAAAAAGGGTGAGATTCGGAGATGATGGCAAATTGCAGTTTGACCAATATGTATAAGTTCCTTTCAAACCACCAGCTAGATAGAACTTTTTACCTATGTGTTTACCCCTTTAGCTGCTCCTTTTGGCAGGGTAGATCGTTTCTATAAGGCAAAGAAAACAGTTCCTAGTACAATCAAAATGGGTAGAGTGTCGGAAGCCAAAAGAATATGACCAAAACAATCCAAAACATGTTTCATGTTTCATGTCCGATTTGTGGTTTCCATGTTTTCATCCATTTGCGCAACATCGGATGCCTGCATCAGATGCTCGGCATCACAATGGTGACCGTAAGAAGCTGCGTTTGTTTTTTGCCACCGGCCCAAGAACATCCAAAAATTTCCAAGTAGTAGACTAGCTAGCTGGTGCCTGGAAGGGCCTCATAATAGGGAGCATCTGGAGCTACCTCCGAGGTTTCAATCATTTCACAGATTTTTTATCCTTTTGGGAAAATGGTCCGAATTGGATGGGCACTTATTTTTCATGTAGGTGTAGGTGGTTCGAAAAACCACCAAAAAAAAATAATGCAATGAATGCCCTCCTAGGTCCTAGGAACTAACATCTCCCCACCCATCCAGCACTTTTTAAGTCGATGACTTTGCTTATGCCAAGTTGGGATATGGTTGTTATGGGGGGGAGTAATTCTTGAAAACAGATTTAACATGATTTGACATTTCAATGTATTGATGATGGATTTTCCAGATTTTTTCCGGAAAAAAGACATCGATTTTGTCACTTCTTGAAGCCCATGGTTTCGATGCTTCCCTTGGACCATGGATGATTTATAGTGACCCCCCTCGGAACCTGACACCAAATGTGTACTCGTAGGTCTGTAGCTGAATGAAACCACCTGTTATTTCAATGAAAGCCAGGTTGATGGAAATATCAAATTACAAATTCACCTGCTTAAAAAAGTATGTATGTCATGTTAAGATATGTTTGTTGGTTGCAATTGATCAGTTCTTGTGATTTGTTTTGAGATATCCCCCTTGGCCAAATGCGAAAATGTATGAAAATGTTGCTGTTGGCAACTGGTAGCTATAAATCTTTCAGGATTTGTTTTAGTATGTCGAGGTGTTGTTTCCGATTCAAACCTGTGAAAGGTACATTGGAATTTTGGGAGGCTACTCTCCCTGAAACTAACAGCTTATTCCTGAAAATTGATGGTTGGAAGACTTTCTCGTTTCCTTTTGGGGCCCGGCCTATTTTCAGGGGCAAAATGTTAGTTTCAGGGAGGGTAATACATGTAATACTGTTACAGTGAAGGAACTTTGAGTTCGGCTCATAGTTGAGGGACCGGTAGCTACCTCAGGCGGCCATCAAACCCAGGGAAAAGGCCCCTCCCATGGGATACTGTAGACCCTACCCTCCCGAAGTTCAACATAGCCCCTGAAAAGTTACCGAAACCCAATAGGAAGGTAGTCTTCCAACCATCATTTTTTAGGGGCTATGTTAAACTTCAGTGGCGTAGACTTGTTTTGATCCTTTTATCATGAGTAGTAGGTCACACCTGGGTCATACAACCAACAAGACACGGCCTGCACAAGTGGCAACAAACGCCTGCTTCTAACCCTTAGGGGCACATCGCAGCGTAAGTTTCACGCATGCCGGTTTCACATGTCGAATGATGCCCTTGGGGTTGTTTGTTTCTCAGTGACGATGATTTTTACAGGAACCATAAACGTTTTTTTCGGGGGAAGGTTGTCTATCGCATTTTACAACACAATCATATTATATGTAAAAGCTATACAGATGCGTGATCATAGATGTGTATGTGTATATGGTCTTTTCGCTGGTAACAATAATATTTATATATATATATATAAATAATATCTTCTTGAACTTTTCTCCAAGCATTTGAAGCATGCAAATCTAAGAGTACATATGAATATATATATATATATATTTACATATCAGGGAAGCAAGCTCTGTTTCACGGGGCTTCCATTTTGAGAAAGTAGCGGCAGGAGCCCTTTTTTTAAACATTTGGGTAGTAGCACTCAAAGGGGACTTTTGTTTGACACTTGAGCAGTGAAAAACCATTGGTTGCACCTTGGGGCCTATGCTTCCCCATACTTTCACTTATCTTTTATTGAAGCCACACCCAACTTGACAAACCTAGGTGTCTCCTAAGGAAATCCATTGGATTTGAGTTTTTTGGATGCTGAGTCAGTTGAGTCAATTTGGCTCTTGTTTTTTGTTGTTTGATTTTTCCAAAAGATTAGCACCTACGCTAGGCTGGTTACCTGAGAAATAAGACATTTGCCCAACTGGGGTCAGTTTCTGTGGCTTTTCAAAACGTCGAATTTACCTCGGCAGCAAAGTCCACGAAAAAAGCCCCGCGGCGGAGAAATCGGGAAAGTGTTTTTGTTGTTTTCCGGGAAAGTTTCTTGGCTTGATCGTTGGTTTTTTGGAGATAACTTCTAAACAGTTGTAATATATGCTCCCCTGAAAACTAACATAGTCCCTGAAAATATCTGAAAATAGGCTTTCCCTCAAAAAAACCGGGAGTGGTAGAAACGCCTGGCGAATAGAATTCCCCCCCCCCCCCCCGAAAACTACCAGATACCCAAAATGACCATATTTGGAAGGATATATTTTTACATCAAAACATATTTAATGTTGGGTATCCATGTTAAATTTCTCGGGTGTATTTATAGGTAGTGGTTCAACAATGATTATCCTGATTTTTTCAAAGCTCGAAAATTTGGGACGTGATTTTCAATTGGATTGAAATCACAAGCTCCTCAATATGTTCTTTGATGCAGGATCTCACCCATCAACCTTCATGAATTCATAAAGGTATGGTAACATCTCCAGTGTATATAATACTGTCATAGCGGAGGATAAATTCTCATTTGACAGTGTTTTTTTACACATATTTATATATATGGGCCAGCAT